>WTSP01018380.1:22755-52812 GCA_025331215.1 Actenoides lindsayi | reverse complement strand
ATACATATACTCTTCAGGTTAAAAGGTTTGAGGAAAATGAAACTAGAGAAGATGATGGGGTTTTTTTTAAGAAACCTCTGAAATACAAAACTCAAACAACTATGCTTTCTATTACACACAATCCTGCCTACGGTTCCATCTTTTAGACTCTTACATAACCAGATGTTGAGTTTCATGGCACTACTGAACATTCAGGAAATCTTACTGCTCAGAGATATGAAGTTCATTTCTTACTCTGAAGGGCTAACAGACATAAGATTTTAAACCACTTGTATATGATTGAACAACACCCTCCTGTACTCAATTTGTTTTGGAGGTAAAATTCCCTAGCTGAGGGACAAATGAGTTTGATTTTCAAAAGGTAGGGCAGCTATTTAAAGTTGCTTAGGGACCTGGAGTATTAAAATTTTCCTAGCCCAGACTGATTCATAGACAGACGAATGATGAAGTAGATGGAATATTAGAGACGTAACAATTGTGGTTAATGATCTGACCCTGCAATTTATAATATATTTATTACTCTTGCCAATAGTCACTGTATCTCTCTTAGAAATAAGTAGTTGATCAGGACAAAATCATAACAAGTCATTAATCTGTATTCAGGGTTTATTTTAATGATGAGAGTTTTAAGATAAGGACACACACACAGAAGAAAAAAAAAAAGTGGATGAACCACAATGCAAAAAAGACAGATCTGACATGACTAAAAAGAGAACAGATCATCTGATCTTGTTAGCACTGGAAAAGCCAGTCTGAACAGCTGATCTTTCTGTGGTGGGTTGACCCTGGCTAGACACCAGGTGCCCACCAAAGCCACTCTATCACTCAACTGGACAAGGGAGAGAAAATATGATGAAAGGCTCATGGTTCAGGGTAAGGACAGAGATATCATTCACCAATTACTGTCAAGAGCAAACCAGACTTGATTTGGGAAAAATTAATTTCTTACTAATCAAAATCACAGTAGGGTAATGAAAATAAAACCAAATTTTAAAACACCTTCCCCCCACCCCCCTCCCTTCTTCCTAGGCTGAACTTCACTCCTGATTTCTCTACTTCCTCCCCTCAAGTGGCACAGGGACACGGGGAACACGGGTTGCAGTCAGTTCATCACACGTTGTCTCTTCCACTGCTTCCTCCTCACACTCTTCCCTGCCCCAGTGTAAGGTCCCTCCCACAGGAGACAGTCCCTCACAAACTTCTCTAACATGAATTCTTCCCATGTGTTGCAGTTCTTCACAAACTGCTCCTGTGTTGGTTCTTTTAATGGCGTGTAGTCCTGCAGGAACAGACTGCTCCAGCACAGGTCTCCCATGGATTCACAAGTACTGTCAGCAAGTACCTGCTCCAGTGTGGGCTTCTCTCTTCACGAGTCCACAGGTCCTGACAGGAACCTGCTTCAAGTGTGGATGTCCCACAGGGTCACAGCCTCAATTGGGTGTCCACCTGCTGCAGCTTGAGGGCCTCCATGGGTTGCAGGTGGATATCTGCTCCACCACTATGCTCCATGGGTTGCAGGGGAACATCCTGACTCACCATGGTCTTCACCATGGGCTGCAGCAGAATCTCTACTCTGGCACCTGGAGCACCTCCTCATTCTCCTTCACTGACCTTGGTGTCTTCAGACTTGTTTCTCTCAAGTATTCTCACTACTCTCTTTGGTTACAGTTGCTCAGCATGTTTCTTGCTCAGCAGTTTTTTTTCTCACCTTAAATGTATTATCACAGAGGTACTACCACGAAAGCTGACAGGTTCAGCCAACAGTGGGTGTGTCTTGGAGCCAGCTGGTATCAGCTCTATTGGACAGAGGGGAAGCTTCTAGCAGCTTCTCACAAAAGCCTCCCCTACAACCCCCTGTCTACCTTAAGCCCATATCTGAGTTTAAACTCTAGAAGAAAGAAAATAAAATATGGATAAACAACTAAAGCACAAAAAAACCCAACCCTGAAGAGCAACACCATACTGGCAGACTTTACAAGATTGCCTTCAAACCTTTCCCCATCTTTTTATATTATTCATTTCAAATACAGTAAGTTTAATCCTATAATTTCGAAGTACTCCAGAAGCTTCTTCCCATACACCCATGCCCATTTTTGCCTCACAAGAGATGAGTAAAGATGAAAAACAGAAGAAGCCTTGGGAAAAAACGCATCTTGGGAAGGAAGAAGGAAAAGAGATGCTACTCATGACATTGCTAAAAACCTGCCAGTACTCTAAGAAATGAGGTCATGAAGAGAATGGACAGAAGTCAGCTGAGGAAAAGAAAGGCTGGCTACAACCTGTAAGAGCAGAAAATATGGAGGCTACTCATACATACGCAGCGTAGCCATGGAAAATAAGCACTCTGTTGGCAACATTGAGACTGAATTCCAGATTGTCTCTAAAAGCTCCACTGTGTTCCCCTGAGACCTGCTGTGAGACCTTGGGAACCCTATTAAAAAGGCAATGTATTTTAGTAGTGTGTCAGAATTCAAGCTTAAATCTGGTCAGATAGTTTTAATTGTCTTACTCTGCTCTCTGTCCATATGCACGTTTCCTGATGATGCAGAATATCGATTGATATTTACCATGCATACATGTAAGAAGTTTATCTTTATTTCTTATTTAACAAAAGGAAACACAGAGAGTAACACACTAACACAGTACACTTGAAATATGCTTCTGCTACAGAAATCACATGTTATTTATTGTCCAACAACTTTTACCTGTGATGTATTTGTGCACAAGGTAACCATCATTGCCTCATGCCATGCCAAAGTGCTTCAATCCTCAGCCTGAACCATTAACTGTTAGCATTCTGACAGCAAAACACACAAGTCTGTCATGCCATTTAAAAAGTCATTTATCTGTCTGATCAGCAATCACCAAATTTCCAGAAATAATCTAAGTAAATCTAAGTATTATGTTAAGAACTACAAGTTAATAAGTTTTAAGGAAAAGAAAATGTTGCTGGAAGACTATGCAGTCTATACGCATTTTTTAATTCCAACAGTTTACCATCTGTTGCAATACTTACCATCATTACCAACTGCATCAAGTCCTGGAAAGGTATATGACCAAATTCCTATTTTCTTCCTCTATAGAGAGTTTTCAACTATTTAGATTTCCTAACCTCCAAACTCACTTCATATTACAGTTTGGAAGTAAGCCCTCTCATATATTTTTGTTTCTCTTCTGCTCTGTCCAATATGCTGTTATTAGGACAGGCTACTACATTTCATAAAAGAAAATGTAATAAACATGTTCGATACTTGTACTTCACAGCCCATGCCATATGAAGTCTTCATAAACCCGGTACAAACCAGCTTTACATTGCATAGCAGATCACACCTTCATTTCCTTCTCTCCTTTTTCAAAACATAGTCAGCTTTCACATGAAAGGAGTATGGTGGTTCAAAGCCTTATACCCCTTCAGTATGACAACCTGTATTTGTCACCATCATCCTTTTTAAGCTATCTGAACTGCAGTCCTTCTAAACAAAGTGTACCACAAGATAAATGTATTCTCCAGAGGACAAAATCATGTTGTTTCCACTACTGAGCCACTAAAAGAATTTTATATGGGCAGGCAATCATCAGCATGAAACTATTACAAATAGGACTGTAGATAGGAGAATAAAGTTCTACATGAGAAAGTGTGACATAAATTTATTCTTGAAAACTCGAGTGTGTCGAAAGAGTATTGTTTTCTGTTTAGTACAAGATATGTCATTTACAGATTGAGTTTTAAAAGCTCATTCCCAAAGGAAACTTTTTTCGTTTGGGAAGTCTGTGCATATGTCAGCATTTTACCTGATCCTTTTTAATCCTCAGGGAGAAGAAATGTATCAGTGGGTAAGGCAAGCACATTATATAGCAGATAACAAGAGTTCAGTGAGGACAGATTTTTCATGGCAGTTGATGCAGCATATCTGCCCATTACCCATGGAAGTCCATACCCTGCTAGAATGTCTCAAAGAGGGGAAAATAAATAAATAAATGAACAAAAAAAATTTACACTTGTCTAGGTTTGGGGATTTTTTGCATCTTACCTTGCCTAAATGTTTCACTTTTATTATTGAAGGTTAAATGGGATTTTTAAAAAGTACCTTATTAAATAAATAAATAAATAAAAGAAATGTGTCAGGCTGTTCACCAAGAATCCCCAGACAAGATGGTGATAATTTATTTAGCAGTGCAAAGGAAAATATTTTCAGTGCAAACCTACATCTTATAAAAACAGCTGTAAACAAGCTACCATATCAGTGCTACATCAGACAGGCATTACATTAAAAAGAACCTTTAAAATGCTTTGCAAATTAAATAATATCCAAAATTTATAATAATGTTAGGGATTAGTTTGTTGTTGTTTTTCAAAGAGGTATCCTTATCATGTCATCAAATCATAATGTAAAGTAAATATATATGAATAATTTAACCATAATTCATTGAAGAAATTTAGTTTATGGCACAATTATTCTAATTCTAATATATCTATATATATGTATTTGCTATCAGTTACCATCATAGCTGTTCACCAGGATTCTAATTTGAACTTTATTTAGCTGCACATTTCCAAAATATTATTTATAAGTTGAAGACCTTGATTTTCTTATTTTAAGATTCACTATTTAATATTCCAAATGCCAGTGCACAGAGGATCAAAAAGTACAGTCTACATGTCATGTGGACTGTGAGAGTCATTTGTATGCAGACACATGCAAACACGTAACTTTTCTGGCCATCCTTCTGAAGCCCTGATTTTCTTATGCACCTTCATGTTACATCCTAGCATTTGGCGGTCTTTAATGAACAAAACCTCGAGGCCCACTCCATTAGCACTTTAATGATAACATATTCAGCCAGCAAAATCCTATCTTTGCACCTGGAAGATAATTCATTATTTTTCAGGCACACACGCTCTTTACCTCAAATGAAACAGTCAAAAGGTCTTTTTGCTTGCAGAGAGCATTCAAAGGCAGGTGCATTGAGAGTAACATATTATTTTCATCCACAGAGCCCAAACACAATCCCATGCCCTTGGCTCATATTCTATCACTGAACATCAGCTATCTCCTCACAGAAACAGTTCTCATCCTGCATCACAACTCAGTGGCAAAATCCAGAACAAAAGCATATGAAGTGTTATTACCCTTCTGCAAACTATCTGGACAGGAGCATATGTAACAAAGGATGCAGATTACATTATTATTCCCAAAGCATGGCAATTATATCTTTTGCAGTTTTGACTTGTAAATGTCGGTGGATTCAACTTAGTGGCTAAAGATGCTTCTGCCACAAGATAACCACCCATATACGTTCCTTGATAGCTGTTACTAGACAGAAAGGTGGAATAGCCCCAAACCCACTGCAGCATAGTCATGTAAGCTGATGCTCTTTTTCAGTTATCTTAGTATGCTGGACTCTGAATGCTTCAGCTCAGAAACTGGTTCATGTATGCTTCAGCTAGTCCTGCCATTTGTAGCACCAAGGTCTGCCACAGAGCACACAATAGAAAGCACAAGCTGCCTCAGACACAACTATAATCCATCTGTTTTCATCTGCATTTCAATAATATCTCACTCATAGATATAAATTCTCCCTTACTGCTCTAAACAACAGCAAAAATGTGTAATAGATGAATAAATGCTGAATTCTATACATATGCAGTCTGAAAAAAACCCCATGAAAATCAGCAGAATGCCAAGTAACAGTAAATAGAGCTGCTATGCACAGTAATCTAATTGTTCCAGAAGAAGTGTTTTTTTGAAAATGATGCAATTTGCAGAGACAAAAACAAGATCTAAGAGCAAAATGGGAGACGACATTCCAAAACATGTTTAGATTGAGAAAGACTCTGGGGTCATTGTAAATGAACTAATTAAATATGATCATTCACTGCAGTGCTATAGATAAGAAAATCACTGTGGTTCCTGGATGCTTAAGCCAGCAAATACTAAGATTACTGAAGAGCTGGTATTTATCTCTGTAAAGAGTATCAGTGAGACTATTACTTGAATATTATGTCATGCTGTGCAGGGCACACTTTAAAAATTACTTGGTAAAAAGTTAGAAGGGATTCAAAAAGGGTCTTCAAAATAACTTGCAATATGGAAAAACCATCTGTGAATGCATCAATAAGCTCTAAATAGTTTAACAATTAGAAGGTTAATATATGACTTGATCAGCAGCTACAGACACATGTGAGCAAAAGATTCCTGGCTTATATCTCCTTACAATAACAATTTACAAAAATGTATAATGAGATCCAGTAATGAGAAAACAATGAAAGATAAAGCTCAAGCTCAGATTTAGATTTCAACAGCAAGCCTAAAGAAACACTGGGAAAATATTAGGAGAGAGGTGGTTTCTCAAGTAATTTTTTTCTTTTTTAAATCATAGCTTTTTTTCAACATAGCATATGCAGAAACGGAATGAGGTTCAACAAGGCCAAGTCCTGCATTCTAGTCACTACAACCCCCTGTAATGCTACAGGCCTGGGGAGGTATGGCTGAAAAGCTGTCTGGCAGAAAAGCTGTCTGGCAGAAAAACACCTGGGGGTTTTAGTTGACAGATGGATGAATATGAGCCAGCAGGTGGCCAAGAAAACCAACAGCATACTGGCTTGTATCAGAAATAGTGTGGCTAGCAGGACTGGGGAAGTGATTGTGCCCCTGTACTTGGCACTGGTGACGCCACACCTCAAATTCTGTGTTCAGTTTTGGGCTCCTCACTAGAAGAAGGACATGGAGATTCTGAGGCATGTCCAAAGAAGGGCAAAGAGGCTGGTGAAGGGTGTAGAGAACGTCTTATGTGGAGCAGCTGAAGGAAGTGGGATTGTTTAGCCTGGAGAAAAGGAGGTTGAGGGGAGACCTTCTCACTCTCTACACCTACCTGAAAGGAGATTGTAGTGAGGTGGAGGTTGGTCTGTTCTCCCATGTAACATGTGATAGAGAGGAGGAAATGCCCTCAAGTTTCACCAGAGAAGGTTTAAGTTAGGTATTCGGACAAATTTCTTCACCAAAAGGCTTGTAAAGCACTGGAACAGGCTGCCCAGGGAAACAGTGGAGTCACCAACACTGGCAGCATTTAAAAGACATATAGATGTAGAACTTGGGGACATGGTTTAGTGGTGACCTGGCAGTGCTGAGCTCATGTTTGGACTTGGTGATCTTAAAGGTCTCTTCTGACCAACATGATTCTATGATTCTGTGTAAACATTGAACAGTGGATAGAAAGTGTAATTCTCCAGTTTACCACCATTTACCATTGCTGCTGTCCCTAGCAAGAATGTGGTGCAGGCATGAGTCTGAAGACTGAAAAATCTCTTTTTAGTTCTTGAACATGCACTCAGCTAAGGGCATCTACAACATCAAACTGCCTCAGAAATTACTTTTTCCCAATATTAAATTGTTGTACAATGTTTTTAAGTATTGCTGTTGCAGCAAGTCAAGGAGTGCTTCCCTACAAGGAATACTAACCACTAAATATCACATTTAACAATTCAAACCAAACTTATCTAATACAAGCTATCAATCTTCACTTTTTGTCCTTACCTAGTTATTTGTACACCACCTTTTCTCTAGGTTTGCTGTATTTCCATTTTTGTTATGTTCATTGACTTCAAGAATCTATTTGTTTAGTTCACAGTCATCCCTTTCACAAATACCTTTCCTGGCCTGTCATCACCACCTGCATCAGCTTCATGTTAATTTCCTTGATTTCCAATACTTTTTATACCTATGTTATTGCTCCTATACTATTTTCAGTTACCCGTTACCCTTCTTCCCAATTTTAATGTTCTCTTATGCCAATAGCCACTCACGTTCCTTCTGTTCTCTCAAAATCTCTTTCATTGTTTTTTGTCACCTGAACTCTCTATGCAGAAATGCTTTTGGAAATATGTACGTTTGTACATAAAACTTCCACTACCCTCTTATTATCTCTCCTCATTACCTGTATTTTTCCTACAGTCTCCCCAGAAATAGTTTTCCAGTTTCCTATAAACTGAAAAGAGCTGCCTTGTTCTTGCTTGATTCATGGCTCATACCTCAAGAAATCTTGGTTTAATTTTTTGGGGTTTTTTTCCATCTGTGAAACCATGTCTAGATCACTGATGTTTCTAAAGTTAATCCATTAAAATAAGTAGCATGTGTAAATAAACATATGATATTGTTTCCATGACTTGCTTTTATTCTTACCTTGCATCTCATATTATTAGTTATTCTTACTTGTTGCAGGATGTCCAAATTACACAGAAAGTCTTTGTAGGTACCTCTATTCCCTCTGCAATATGCTTTGCTCAGTTTTGGCTGCTGCATAGATGAAGTAAGCAATGGAGGTTTTGTGTGAATAATATGAAAAGAATTTTGCTAATGTAGGGAGTAATTTCAGAAAGTTAAAGTCCCAGAGGAAAAAAGAAATTTGAATAGTTCACTGCTTTTGGAGAGCACTATGAGTTACTAACAAAGATATGGGTTGTTAATATCAAAATCCTATTAGCCACTGATGATATAAAATATTATTTGGCAATGTTCTCATGCACACATGTATCGTCATTTTAAATGCGTGAGCTATTACAAAGGTACACAGCTGTGCTGTCAGCAAAGGGTAGCTATTATACTCAACCAGCAGGTCAAAGTTGAAGAGGTATCTGAACCAGAATGTGAAAATATGAACAAACTAAAGTTGCAAAAAAAAAAAAAAAAAATTGCAATTGGCCCTACATGTTGAAGTACAAGAACTATTCTGTTTACTCTTGTATGTTTAAAAAGACACTAAAATGAGTAAATTTAAGATGCATGACAGAGCATGTTAATCTATTCACATGTAAAGGGACATACTTTGGTACCCCTATCATACTGTTTACCTTTTCAAAATGTGCATTTGCACTTTTCCTTTTACCCCTTGCATTCAGTTTGTTAATCATGAAGTATATTACTAATGCGATTCTCCCCTGGAGGCAACAAGCTTACAGAATTCATTTTCAAGTTACACAGTGCTGTAGCTAGTAGATAATAATTAGAGCGAGGTTTTCATACCATGTCCCTCATTTTCTTCTGCTTTTTGACCATTCTCCCATTCACACTAGGAAATTGGTTACAAATTTTAAAACAAATATCAGTACACCTGCATTTTGTTTTATCATTGGTTTCATCACACTCGCTCTTCATAACCACACTTTTAGGACTACAGACGGCATAGGAGAGGTGCATTAATCAAACATAGTAAAACAAAGTGATTTAACATCACTTTTGTTTTCCAAAAAGAGGAGGCTCTTTGAACTCCCTATTTATTTGCCACATGGAGCATTCAGCAAGATGGGACTGATTCAATGAAGGAAGGTTCTTTTCAGATGAACTGAAAGGAAAAAGAAGCTTTCAAGGGAAAACAACACTTTACTCTTCATTCTGCAGCAAATAACTGTTCAAATCTTGTTTGACTATCTTGCTAGTTATACAAAAGCACAGCACACATAACAAGAGAGGAATTTACTTATTCATGGCCATCTAGGGAGAGTAGTAAAATGCAATCTTTCTGAGTTCAGTTAAACAAGACAAAATTATTCGTACATTAGCATGCATCTCAAATAAATAATTTATAAATAACAATATATCTCATTAAGTCTTCATCTTATTGACGCAATTCTGATGAAAGATTTAGGGTCAAATTTTTGAGAACTAACACCATGCAGATCGTAAGTTTATGTCCAGAGGATAATTTCTGACGTCAAATGTGTCTATCATCACATATGTCTTTATCTCTCTTATTCCAATATATTGAAAGTCAAAATCCTGTTATTCATACCCACAACAATTATGTTCATCAGTGCATGGTGACACAAAGTCAAAACCTGGTTTTAAAACTTGTTCTAGAACTGCGTTACATAAGCTATTATGTGAAAAACCAAAAAAAAAACCAGTGTAAAGAATGAAAAAGAAAACCGTTCTGCAACTTAACACAGTCTAGATGAAACTGCTTTCATACATAATTCATTAAAGATCCACTATTAAACAAGTTAAAACAGTTTTATTTAATATGTTACAGTGCTATGAATCTTTCAGAATAATGGTTAAAAGTGGAATAGTTTTGCATTGTTTGTAACTATGCTGGAAATACGGGTTTTGGTTAATGCACTTACAAAGGAGCTTTCCTGAGCTGCAAGTGTACTTTATTCAATTACCAATTATTGCCATAGATGGATGTGCTGGGAAATGCTTGTTTTGCCCAGTTGATCCTGAGAACAGTGTAAATTAGAATGAATGAAGCAGTATGGTTCTTTTCAAGCTGCATCTCCATATTTCTCTTCCTGTTAATTCTGAAATCAATAATATTCTAGATTACTTGCTGTACTATCTACTCTTCCTATTGAGAAATTAATTTTCCATAGAAGCTTGTAATCTATGATTCTGTCTCTTCAAGCAAATTATTTTTTCATTTTAATGGAAATTAAAAATCAGATGGAAAAATTATCAGAAATGTAAATCTTTGTTTTCCTCAACAAAGAAAAAAAAACCCAGTGGTTTTTATATTTTTCCAGGATTAGTTGTCTCTCTTCTCCCCCTTTTTTTTTTAACATCTAAATATTTACAGTTAACAGGATGGACTGAGAAGACACTCACTGAATTGATGGGAAAGATATGGTATCTTCTTTTTTCCCAAGCAAACTGAAAGCAGAAACTTTCAGTTAGATGTGAGATTCATGTTCAAACATGTACCTGTTCTTTTTGGTGGGATTTGAACCTTATATCCCAGAAGAGTACCTTTGCCAACAGGTTTCAGTATATTTCTCGGTCCCTGTTCTTGACACCAACACATTTTTTGTAGAAAAATGCACATATACAACATTAGAAAGGGAATATGAATTATTTTACCACTGATAGCTTACTTACAAAACTCCATTTTCAGAGTGCATCAACTAACATGAATTTTCTGCAAGCAGAACAGCAGCAGTGGTCAAGAGAGATAACCTGCTTGCAATTTACCTATGGAAAATTTGGACAAAAATCTCTACATAAGAATTTTTGGTTAAAAAGTGCTGGAAAACACTGCCTGCTTCTCATTTTTTTCTGAAATATTTCTTCTTCTAAACAATCAGAAAAAAAAAAGCAATTCAAAAATTACAGTTTTGCATTAATTTTTAATATCTTAAATAAATAAAATAATGACTTTAAATTATCTTTATCACAGATACAAAAGCCATCCAGAAATTTCTCAAAAAACATTGTTATTTTGATAAATGGAGGAAAACATTTATGAAGCTGGACTTTAAGGCATATCTGTTTCATTGTCTCCAAATAGTAAATTGGCTCAGTACTGGCTCAGATATCTGAAGATATTTCTGGTTTTAGTAAAAGTTTGCACTGGAAAAAACTTGTGAGGGTTTGCAGATATTTGTCTAGTGTTCACCTATAGTTTTTCCTCTTCCTACTTGTTTTTCCTAGCAAAACCATGTTAAATCAAACACACATAAGCAAGATACATTCCCACAGCTTGGTCAATACATGACACTAGCAAAAGATTTCAGATTGGCTCCAGACCAATTATATAACCAACAGAGACTAGAGAAAGATAATCACTTCTATTTTGCTGTTGAAGTGTTGCAGGAGCTGACATATTGACCAGCATGAATTTGCAGACAATATTTTACTTATCAAACCAAGCCTTAGTTCAATCACATGATAAACTTCAGATGATATTTGCAACTGCCAAAGGGGGCCTATGAATGAAGAATAATGCAAGGCAGTGCAAACGCTGGCATACCCCCAAGCTTCCCTATATGGCAAAATGGCACAGACAGACACAGTGAAATGACTTCAGCTACTGGTCCCAAAGGAGTACAGAGGTATCCCAGTAACACTTGGTTAAACAAATAAACTGCACTTCATAAGCAAATAAAAGATGCTTAGCATAAGTACTCCACTGCTGTGAGATCGCTGCATTGCCTACAGCTCTGGTTAGAAGGAGACAGGTAACTTCTAGTTCAGGGTTGCCTCTACTGGGCTCCACTGAATGACATGGGCATGCTCCAAAGTGCTGAGGGACACAGCTCCCAGTGCCCTTCAGTGGACTTGCCATAGCCCATCCTTGTTTTCCAGGTGGGTGTGACTTAAAAGTCAATATTTTTGCATTGGTGCCATGTTGGTGGAACACTAGAACAGGTTGCCCAGGGAGATGGTGGAGGTGCCATCTCTGGAGACGTTCAAGGTCAGGCTTGATGGGGCTCTGAGCAATCTGATCTAGTTAAAGATGTCCCTGGTTACTGCAGAGGAGTTGGACTAGATGACCTTTAAAGGTCCCTTCCAACCCAAACCATTCTATGATTCTGCGTTAGGTGGACCACATGCAAGATAAATACACGCACCTTAATAATGAATGTTTCCCAAAGAGCTGAAGCAAGTATTGAAAAAAGGAAAATATAAGCAGTACCTGTTGAAATTATTTTAGGCAGTCATTCAAGAGTGACCAAAAAGCAAAGCCCTAGCAAGACAGCCAGCTGGCAAGCCCACAGTATCTCCAAAGTAACAGCCAGAGCAGACTGTGGCAGATGCCAGCTGATCAGATACTGTATCTGATGAGATACTATTTTCCATATCTATATCTATATCTCTATCTAACTCCACTAAACATATTTTTTGTTCACAAAAATAGAGCATACAATGGAAAATTGATGTGAAGAAGAAATTTAGTGGCAAAAATATATAATTGATATTTAAATGGCAAAGTTACACTCCATATTCCAAGAATACACAGGGATCTGAACTATATTTCACCGCCACTGCCTCAAGTACTTCAAGGGATATGGTATACGAATAAACTTGAACCTTCCAAAAGAACTACAACCCTTTATTCTACAGAACGTTCTTGAACACTATCCACACAGAGCTCTGTAGAAGTGGTTTAGGCACTGGTCATGGGAACCCACGTATGAAGATGTGATTATAAATCCAAAAGTAAACAATGACAGCTCTTGGGCTAGAAACTGCCTTATGAGACAGCCTGAGACTGTGTTCTTTAAGGTAAAAAGTTAGAGCTCCTGTGATAAAAGCTGCTCCTACTCTACCTCCCTTGACAAAGTCCAAACCATTGCTTAGTTCTGGTAAGGCCATCATCACTGCTTGAAGTCAAGGGCATGAAAGAAAAGTGGCAACTCATGGCCTAAATATGTTGGCTTAAAATCAATTCCCTCAACTCTGGACTGGCTTCTGGCCACCGAGTTGCATGAACATTTACAAAGGCTAAAAGTGGTATATTTGCACACTGTTAACTATATATAGTAAACTAGCCACCAAATGTTGGTGTTTACAGTAATTTAAGCACTACAGTGGCTTACTGGGCATTTATTTCTAAGCTTCTAGGAGGTATACTAAGGAAAAGAAAACAGAAACACTGTAAAACACTAATCCTATCTCTCAAGGCTATGAAACTCAATTGGCCACACAAGTATTTTGATAATGATTTGGTTTTACAGGTTATGATCAGGTAACGAGTAAGGAAGTTAGCTAAAACAATGATGTCTTCAAAAAAGCATTACATGACAGCTTGACTGGAACATCAGATGTGAACACCTCTTTTCCAAAACTTTTACTAAAAATCTCAGTGTTCAAAGGCAACAAATCAAAAGCGCTACTCACAGTTTATTTAAAGATAATTCAGCAGATGTGCACGTAGCCTTACAAACCCTTGAATGCACAGCATAGGACAGGACAAAAGACTCTTCAACATAGTGACCCAAAGAGATGAAGAATATTAATTGCATTGAAACAAAAGATTATTAGAATTTCATTGACAATAGTGGCTTAATTAGGCCAAAATCAAAGTTTGACATGGCCCACTACTAAGACACTTCCCTCCCAATGGCCTCTAACACTGGGCCTCCCTTCTCCAATGCAACATGCAGTCTATAAATCACTCCAGATACTGTGCTAGCTGTTTCATGATATAAACAAACAGAGATTACAGGTTCAAGCTCTTATTTTTGTACACAGGAGACATCACCTCACTTAAATTGCATTCAAGGTGATGTTAGTGATCTTAATTCAAACCTCAGTTAAATCAGAGAGACACCTAATCCCCTGATCTGTTTATTTCTGTGGTACCTAATTGAATTTCTTCTGTTGCTCAGTCCAAAATTTTCATATCCAGATTTGTTTTTCTGAAGTCGAAGCTCTCAAACTTTATCTCTTTGGATAGGACACCCTTCTGGAATGGTTCAAACTCTCAACTTATTGCTTCATTGTATTTTTAAAGACATTTTGAGCTCCTCAAGATCTCCATGTCTACCTAATCTAAAAAGGCCATTCTGAGTTCAGGAGGATTTTCTTTTGTCAAGGTCAAGTGCAACCCAATCTCTTTATTTCTTTCCACACCCAAGGGATGCCACCTTAAGGAAAGGGAGCAAGTTACATAAGGAAGAACAAAGGAGTCTGAGATACTCCTACCTGTGTTGTTTGTAAGCCTCTGATCTACTTTTGCAAAGATGAATATGCTATTTGGCTATCAGTACTGTCAGAGTACTCTCTGGAAAAGAGGAGCCATGGGAGAGGGGGAGGAGCAGTTCCTGCAGGGCTAATTCTCACATCACATATATCTGGAAAGAGAGAAATGTATTGGAATGAGTGCAGAGAGAGAAAACAAGAATTGGGGCAAATTATACCACTCACTGAATGAAGAAGACAAAATTCATCAGATTAGTCACAAGCAGATTCCCATCTTCTTGAAGCAAACTAAACAAACATATTGTCTCAGACTACAACGAGAGTGCAAAATTACAAATTAACGATATGCAAAAGAATTTATGTCAAAAGATTATTATTACAGTTGCCAGTCAAATGCTGGAATTCAGATTTAGGAAATGACAGAACTGTCTGTACAGACATCATCATTCACTGTTCCTGCTCTCCAGGAATATATCGTCTACAACAGCATTTTGTTGCATAATCATACTCTGAGTGCAGACCTACCAAATCTCACAGACCTACAGTTAAGTCTCAGACAACAGGTTCGTATCTTATTCTCTCCCACTGCAAGCTGTATGCCTTTCAGCACAACATGGGACCTTCCCCAAGTGCATGGGTCTGAGGCAGTCTGTGAGCAGCTGGCAAATGAAGCACTGGAAGAGGAGCTGTGCCTGGTGGGTAAATGTGCCACCCAGGGCTTCACCACCCTGGTTCACTTCATGTCATAGTGTTCAGATATATCAGACTGAGTACACAGAGAGAGGAAAAAAAATGAGGTATGCAACATTCCTTCAACTGCAGAACCTGTGTGATTTGCTGGACAGAAGGGACTATGTTCAGCTTATGTCCTTGCCTATTTCCTGCACATTCTTCTAACCTTTGTTTACATAGGCAATGTGATTAACTTACATAAAATTCTTCCTACAGAGGTCGTCAGTAGAATTTTGTGGGCATTCAACCATCTTCCCAGAACACATCTGTGAAAGGCGCTGCTGATATTAACCTTGTATGGCTCAATCTGAAACAAGATGACAAAATCATAGTTTTTCTCATACCATTCCCAGGCCTGGGATTGTGCCTCACTAAGGAGATGCCTAACTAGCTACTGTGTTCTATAAATTGTTTCGTGATACACTTGGCAAGCTGTTGCCTTAAGAGGTAATTTGGCAGAAAATAACCCCCCTTGCATTCCAGCTTGTCCTCAGATATGAGAGGGGCTTGGGGTGGCTAGGCTTAGATTCTGAGTGATGTCCAATTTAGCACTATGAGCCTGATAACACAGATACACTCAACAGTGCACTGCACCTTCCGTCTCGTCATGCTTGCAGCCAGCTATGTAAAGGATGTGGTTTATTTAGCGCTGTAAGTCTGGTAACACAGAGGCACTCAAGTCGCACTTTCACATATGGTGCCTAATGAGAGATGTTTGTAACCAGCTACGTGAACTGTGCAGTTTATTAAAGCAACAGGATTACAGATTCTTATGGGTCGCCAGTGATAAATATACTGTTTGCAAAAGCACATACAAGTTGCAAGATTTTAAATAATATGGCTCAGTTACAAAACATGTTAAGTCAACAACTCTATAGTGCTTATTAAGTTTTCCGAGAAAGTACTCAGAAAGTCCAGATCTTACCCAAATATGTCTCTGTGGGGGGAAAGAGAGGCTCAGTCTATCGAATGATCCCAGAAGTCAGAGGTGATTTGCAACGATATCTTTCCCGACTCGTTCGTGGTATCTTCCCTGATTTGTCACAATGGTATCTTCCCTAACATTCCCCTTTTTTTAAACCATATTTATATTATTTCTTATCTTCAAGGTGGAGCTTGAGTGACACTCGTCACCTTTATTATGATTGATGTAAAATTCTCTCACTTTGCTTTTAAAGGTATAGATAAAGAAAATTTGGGGTGCAAGCTTAGTGGTGACAATTTGGAGGCAGGTAGACTTTAGGATGGAGGTGTGTTTTGGCATTATAATGACATTATAATGAGCAAAGCTCACAGAAAAGACAGCGCTCTGTCAAAAAGTGACAGAGTGATGGCCCAAGGTGGCAAGCAGGCAGCTTATCAGCTCTGTGGTACCACAAAGTTCCCATCTCTGAGCTGATTCACAGAGTCCAGCTGCGGAGTCTTCACTACACTCCATCCCACTCCCTGTGCTGTTCACAGGCAGTGTTGTCCAGGGAACCAGCATGGAATGGATTCCTTGCATACCAGTTACACTCCACCCTGAGAACTTCTTAAATATTATACCTTTCTTTAATGTGTGAACAATGCCGTAACTTTAATATGATTTTAATCTCTGAGTCACCTCCAGTCATTATTCCACACAAGGTCAGCTCATTCTTTGACTCTTCCACTTAAAATGCTGTTCTCATCATTTTGCTTTTGAACAGCTGATTCTCAGATTCCCATTTCTTTCCCCTTTTCCAATTCTAACAGCAGGACCTCTATCATTCTTCACCCAACTATCGCAGTAAAATCCATTATTATATTTTATTGTCCTAATCCATTACCAACTGCTTTCTTCAGTTCCTTCTCTAGTTTTCTTTTCTGACTCTCCTCCAGTCTCTGTCTTATCACACTTGGAATTTATTCCATTTCCCCTTTCTGCTTTTACTCTACTCCCCACAGCAAGAACAGATTACTTGCTTTCCTTCAGGATACACAGGCTCACCAGAAATGAGTAAAGGAGAAAGGTTTCTGAAACTCCTGAATCTCTGACCTCAAGCATGCTCAAATATTTTGTAGAAGAAACAGTTATTCAGCATGGTCATTTCTGAGCTACATGGACCATGTTCAGTTGTTCTATAGGGATGACAGGGATGTAGCTTGATCATAATTTTGGGATTTGTCTGAGGAAAACCAGCTTGAAGACAAATGATAATTGAAATTTTTTTTGGTCATTTTAACTATGGGAATTCAAAAATTCTCTACCAAGTATTTACCAATTTCAGTTTCCACAGAGATTGCAAAAAGGTCCCCCCTAAGAAAAAGAAACCCTTTTCTCCAAACATCTTGAAAATACTAGAGAATTTAAAAGATATAATCTCAGGAGCAAAGAAGAGAGAATGATAACAGGAAGTAACTGAAAAAAAGTGACTCTATCATTTTGGCAGAAATTTTATAAAAAAATTCAAACATGAAAAGTGAAGGTTTTAAAAGCTGCATGCCCATTAAGATATCCTGCTTAGACTAGTACAAAATTGTGACTTATTGTAAAGAAGTGGTGTAAAAGATTTTATACAGCTATGTTTATGTATCTTTTAACTCCTGTGTTTCTGTGGAAATTAAATAATTTACTAGAAAAAAATTAACATTGTTCATACTATGTTAATAATTAGAACAGAACTAGAAACTCTATGTCTTCCTAGGTTCAATAAATACTGGTCAGGAAATATTTGTGTACAGCCATTCTTGGCTTGGGACAGAAGGACGGATTCAAGCTTTCCTAAGTTTCCTTTCAAACCTATTTTCTTTGATTACCATAACTCTTATGTAAGACTTACAAGTCTTACAGCTGCTCATACTTGAAACTACAAATATGGAGATGCACATCAACAGCCTCAAACCTTTTTCCTTCAGTAACATATAAAGACAGGCAGTAACTTCTTGTGTTAACTAATATATATCAATATGAGATATATATCAATATATATCAAACTGAGACTTTTGCCTCTAACCATTTCAGCTACTGCAAGTCATGCAAAGGTATCACAGAAATTTAAAAATCTGAGGACTGCTGAGGCTACATTTCCATTAGCAAGAGGAAGAGGTGTCAATAGGAACAGATTTATAGATGAAACAACTAGTGCTGAGGACCTACTGTTGGCAACAATAGCCAAATACACATTTTGGATATTTTACTATGGACTAGCCCTACTCTGGTCCCACGGACAATCAGTTAGCTGTTGGAGTAGAGTAGTGCTTTAATATACGTGCTTGAGATTCCTGTCCCTGAGAAAAATCTACGCGCAGTGGAAAACTATGCCTATAAGAATCCTTGATATACAGGAGGAAGCAACAGGTTTGAAAGCTTTTTCACTCCCTAGGAAGGACCAAGATCCACAGTGCCTATGTCCCTGCTTGCATGTCTCCATCCAGGTGCTGCTGCAGTGATCCTCCATCTCTCAAGGTAACAAGAATAAATTCATTCTTTGCATTTCAACCATGGTTTTATGGTTGTTTCTGCATTCTGCCTGGGCTGGCTTACACTGGAGCAAAACAGGACCCAGACATAGACATACCTTGACAATGAGGTGTCTGAAGCTGTAGTACAAACCCAAACTGACCCTATTGAATTACTGTTATGAAGGGAAGCAAGCAAGATCTAAGCCAGGACCCTGGAACAATATTACTGAACTTTATAACTGAATTACTAATGCAGACATAAAAGTTTAAATTTGCCTAAAAGGAAAAGGAAGGAAAGCAGACAGCGTGAACAGGTAAATTAAGAGATGATGTTCTTCAACTTTTTAAAGAATTGACAGGAACTGTTACCTTAGCTGGATAAACTAGGTAGCCTGAAAACTCATTATTATCTTAGCTAAACTCTCCAGATATTCTGCAGGAAGAGCAAACCTACTTTACTTTTTGCTAGATGCAAAGAATTTAGGTGGACTGTGTGACATGAGGAATTTACAAACTCTTACACAGTAACTAGAAGCTACCAATTTCCAGATTCCCAGAAGTCCCTATTATAACTGAATTCTAAAAATTTAAGAGGAAGCTGTGATGTAAACATATGCATTGTTCTAGTTACAATGTCTGTAGCCCAGGTAACATTTATCCAAATAAGGCATATAGATAAATTCTTCTGAGGAGTAAGGGAGATTCTCTGCTTATTCATCCAGTGTGGGTGAAGAGACCTCTGTGTGTGGAAGGCCTTGATGACTTGTTTGTTTGATTCAAAGAATATAATTTCTATATTGAATTTTCAAGCATACATGAAATATCAGGCAGATCATTTTTTTTCTGTGAAGACCCTCATGGAGGTGTATCTTTACAGACCTTAACAAAGAAAAGCACACTATATGGTTTGAGATATTCATCCCTTCTGAAATAATAATTAAAAAAAAAAAAAAAAGAAAAAGAAAAAAGAAAAGAAAAGAAAGAAAGAAAAAAAAAAGCCCTACAGCAAAATCTGCAACTTCAAAAAACAGTATTCAGCAAATAAAAATAAATAAATTTAAAAACCCACAAAAAAACCTCCCAAAGAATATTCAGGTTTTTCTCCATTATCAGCTTTTCTACCTTCCCAATTCAGTCAGCTAAGGTCAGTCTAGTAAAAAACGAAATCAATGCTTGATCCAGATCCAGGTTAGATATCATTTATTTGACGCATTTCTTCCTCTGCCACAAAAGTTTGAAAGATTTTTCTTTCTTCTGTTGTACCAGGGCCAAAAGATTCAAATGCAAAAAAAACCTTACTCCAATAGTTAATCATTATTCAGGATAAAAGTAAAATTACATATTATTCATATTGTGTATTCTAATAATAATAAATGGAAAATCTTATATTATTTGTCTCTTAGGTTAAAAAGTTCCCTACTTCCCAGTATCTGCTCCCTTTTTTCCCTGTTGATAGTAGTCAAATAATTTCTTAGCCTTTCTTTAGGATAGAAAAAGATTAATTTCCATAAATCTTTTGAGTGTAAACCATTTTTCCAGATGCCAAATAATTTCTCTGGTTCTTTACTAAATAACCTCTGTTTTTCAAATCATTTTCAGGTGCAAGCCCCAAAGCTAGACTTTAAACCAGAAGTTGAAATGATAGGTTTCAGAAATGTTGATTATGGGCAAAATGTTCTTATGTGAAGGCTGATCTTCTAAGTTGACAAATTATAAAAGAAAATCTGTCACCACTAAAGTGAACCTGTTTATGAAAGTCAGCCAAAGCTCAAGTGAAACAGTATGGTACAAACTGCATAGCTTAAAAAACCTCTGACAAAGGGGTCTTAAAAATGCCTGAGTGGTTCTAGGTCAGCATGATTATGTTCTGAAGGATTCTACAAGCAAAAGATGTTTATCATTGAGGCCACTTAGCGATACCTTTTCTGTACATTGATAATGGGTTCAGGCTGCTTCTCCCTCTTGAAACTGCTTATAAGTCACTCCTGTGTAGAAACACAGGAGGTGACTGTAATTTACTGTGAGATTTGTCAACATAGTCACTATGCCCACACTTTGTTAATGCTCACTGTAGTTTTTCTGGACGAACAAAATTTTTGATATGCATGTTGTTCATACTGGGATTATACATCTTTCATTCCATTTCTCTCTAGATACATAGAGTGTGATTTCCATAGGTAAGGTTGAAAGAATTCAGACAGTCTAAGCAGAAATTAAATTACTCCTCAGCCCAGTTCATGCTTTTATAGACCTGGCCTTTCAGAGGCTTGGACAGCAAAACAGGTCAGACTGTGGATAATGAAATCAAGGCTTGTAACTAAATGATGAATGAGTGCAGACTTGGGGTCCTCCTCTTAACATCTCCTGCCTGTGTTTTTTCTCTCCCTTTTCTAACCTTTTCCTTGCACAGTTCTGTCTTCGTTCAATAATATATAGGCTTAGCAGATCAGGAAGTATCTGTCTTGAAGTATCTTTTGAGGTCATGATTAGTGAAAAGCTAGAAGTAATACTCAACTATACATGTGACCAACACAAGTTTGTTCAGCTTTGGAGTGTACCATTGTAGCAGTCTTCCAGCAATTACAAGTCATTATCTTCCTCAAAACTACAGAAATCAAGTCAGCCAGGTCAGTTTTTCTTCTAGAAGTACTTACTAGCTGAGGGAAGAGGAGTGCAGTTGTGCACATTCCATAGGTCGGGAACATCAAGAAGAGAAGTGAGATGAGTTCAACCACACCAGAACACCCCAATACCACTCTACTGGATCTCACATAGGACCTGTGCTTTCTAGGATTACACTACAAAGGATTTGGGTTTTTTTTATTGTTTATAACTAAATTGCTACATGCTACTAAGAGCAACACATTTCCATGTAAAAATGGCAGGCAAGTTCAGTCAGAGAGTATGGTGAGATTTACTGGCAATTATCCATGAAACATTCCAATTTCTCTTCCGGTATTTTTCCTCTTAACAAGAAGTACTTGATAAGTGACTAAGTGCCAAAACTGTAACAATCAGCAGAAATATTCCTTCTCAATCTCCTCATTTTTCTCAAAAGTATTTTCTTTTGGTTTTGGAACAACTTTTCAGTCAAAAAGCTACACAAAATCAATGGGACTATTTTCATTGTAAGGCACCATTTCTTGTTTCACATTGAAATCTTAACAACTTTAAAGCAACCCATCCTTCCCACGAGAGGAGAACTTGTCAGCATCTTAAATGTACTACATGAGCTCTATGCTGTATGAGCTAGACAAGAAAATTGTTATACTACTTGATGCAGTATAAATTGGTATTACATGAACTTTGTTTAAGTGCAATTCTGTCAGGCTACCCTGAGACAGTCAGAACACAGGGAGACTTCCCCCAGTACAGGAAAAAGAAGATTAATGGATAACAGTGTTGTCCAGATGGAGACATCTACCTGGGAAATTATGTAATAAGCACAAAAGTGTTAATGATTCTTGTTAAATTGGTCTACTGGATCTCAGCCCTATCCCAAGGGAGATCCCATGGCTCCACTTTTCATTCCATTTTGCTGTAACCTTCACATCACCCACCTTATTCCAAAACCCATCCTCTCCTAAGCCTGTTTGCTGACACACAGCTGGCCTCCATCTCTACTCCATAGCCCTACTTGTTCAGGCTCAGACATGTGCTTTGCTATGGACCTACAATGACTGTACAATAATTGGTGCCCTTAAATTGCCTATGTCTTCCGCTTCATCTGAGGAAGAGGTCACCCACATGCTACAAGCTCTCAGCAGAACCCTGAATCACTAAATCAACTCTTTCTAGTCAGCAGAGAATGTTTCAAGAGGTATAAATGAGTGGTAATGGCCTGCACTCTATGGTATGAAGGGGAACAAACCCCCTATTTTTCAGAAGAATTCTTTAGCCCAGACTGTTACAGCACAGCTACTCTGGCAAAGCAACGGCAGTTGAGAATTATGGCAGAAGAATGGGATTGAAGAAGGACAAAAGGCAAGACTAAAGCTTCCTCAGATGGTTTTGCTGCCAGATACACATGAAAATACCAATCTAGCCTGTTCAGGTGTTGTCCTGGAGAGTGGGGCAGGCACATTGGAGACAGCACAGGGGCAGGAGAGATTCACAGCTTGAGCAATTCTGTGTCCTCCCCACACCCAGGCCTGTCTTCTCAGCTTTTTGAGGGGCCACTCACAGGAGACATTTGTGTCTCAAGGCAGCCATGTCCCTTCCATTCCAAGGAATGGGCCTCACAGACACATAAGCATTTTGAAATGTTTGTAAAAGCTTTTCCTGAGGTCTGACAGTTGCTGACACTTTGCAGCCCTGCCTTTTTACACATCCAAAGTGAAACTCCCATCAAAAAGATTTCTTCTAGCAGAAGTTGTTTTGTGAGGAAGAACATGGAAGCCCCATTTCAAGCACTCTTTCTTCTTTTATCTTTGTCCCGGGTACGCTAACATGAAATTAATCTCATTTCAAAGTTTAAAGGATTTAATTCCATATTCTTTCATGACTGTTAAAGAAGCAGGACGCAAATTTAACTTCAATGCAATGTCCAATTATTTCAATTACCACCTCCTGCCTAAATGAAGTCTGTACCTTCAAATACATCTGCAATTTTACACTCATTTGCTCTTAAAATAGCATTAATTATAATAGTTTCACTGGAAAGGATAAAAGAATAGATGAAGAAATTAAATAATTACATACCTTAGAAAATTACATACATGTTTAATTTATAAATTCGTTATTTACCTTACATAATTAACTATGTTGCCAAGAACAAGCCTAAACAAGTATCTCATGAATGTAACATGAGGTTTTGTTCCTTTTCTTACACATATTGTAAGAATCATATTAATACAGGATCCCATTCTGGAGGCCATTTCACCAAACAGAATAGACAGATCTTAAGTAGGTGATACTGACTAAAAGCACAGTAAAGTGGTATAATTTACAAGGGAAACTATCATGATATCACTTTAGTGCTTTTTCTGGGATGGTGATGATAAGTGTTGGTGGGACTGTTTCTCTGTATGGGATTTTGCTAGAATGGGGATCAATGAAATGAAAGAACAAAGAAGGGGAAAAAAAAGCAAGAAGGAAAAAAAGAGGGGAGGAAGAGATAAGAAAAGGAAATACTGTTCCACAGTCAGAAAAGGAGGGAAGTGGCTATGAAGCTTTGCCAGTCTCTGTGTAAGGATTTTATTTCAGTTACATGAAATGCTAGGTAATAAAGACGTTACAGAGGAAAAAATACTTTGTTGTAGCAGACATACAGAAGTGAAGTGAGTTGTAGTTACAGAGTATCTGTTGTATGGTTGTTGTTACTTAAATCAGTCAGAACAGAAAATGAACTGAAACAAAGGGGTACATTTCTGACAGGTCCATTTTAAAACATTATCATGTTTTGTATCTAATCCTAGGAAATTGTTTCTGCACCCAGAAAAGTCAGGTGTTGCAATTTTGTGGTGAATAAGCAATAAAGTAATTTAATTTCTGCTTAGACTGCCAGATTTCATTCAACTTTACCTATGGTAATTACCCTCTATGCATCCAGAGAGAAATGGAATGAAAGATGTATAATCCCAGTGTCAACAAGCTGAATATCAAAAATTTTGTTCTTAGACTTCATCCAGAAAAGCTACAGCGAGCATTAAGAAAACAGTGCAAGGAACTTGTAATTTCCCTTCTCTTTTTGTTGTGCTCCACAGCACAGATTAATGCCACTGCTTTGCTGGGATCAGCATCAGAGACATCCCTACTTATTTTCAGAGTACTTCTGTGCAACATACTTACTGGCTTCCCAAGACATATACATACCTAGGTACATCCTGATTCTGCCTTGTTAGCTTGTAAGACTGAGTCAGAAAGACAGAGAAGAATATGCTTCAATTTTTGCAAAAATGTATTATTTGTCCTTTTTAAGATCTAAGGATGAAGTTTTTCACGATTCTGCAGTGGGTGTGGATGAACAGGTTTAACAGGATGAATACGGATGGAACCAGTCATTTAAATTCTCTGCACAACATTGAAGGACCTCCTGTGCTCATGTTGTACTAAGTACAATAGCATCATTCAACAAATAATGAGGAATTAGACACCAAATGATTGTTATTTCTAAATCAAAACCACATACATTGCTTGTATTCTTCATCTGTAGAAAAATTTTAAAGAATTTTATTCTGGAACCACAGTCTCTATGTCCGGGTTCAATTCTGTGACTCTGCAGGACATGTGAAAGCAGGGACTCGACTTTTATGTGTAACTCCTGCTTGTTGTCAATGGCATCATTGTCAAAGAAATTTTACGCACATAAATATGACTCAAAACAGCCAGTGTCTTTTCTCTATTATTTCAAGAAGTTAACTGGTAAGAGGGGCAGAAAATCTTAGCCTTGAGGACTCACTAGAGGTCTCTTTTCTTATTAGGATCTTGTTGAAGGAGGATATTTAGTGCACCAAGGCCAAGAGATTGCCCTTTCTGATTGAGTAGTGATGAATCAAAAGTGGGTGGAAGTACTGTTGAAGCTCCTCAGAGGTGTTCTATCTAAATAGTGAGATTGCTAGATAATAAGAGGTGCTGGCTCCTTGCTCCTCTCCATTTCAGATATTCGAGAAGTAAATCTTAGATACAATTCCCACTCTCTGATCCTTCCATCCTTCTCTCTCTGTCCCCACATTTTATTCTTCACTGTTCCTTGGTGCTTCTCCTTAGGTGCACATACCACAGTTGCTAAAATTCTGCAAATGTAGCATGATAAAAACACCTAGAAAAATAGCTAGAGTATATGTTTAAATCTCAAACATTGCTATATTAAAAATATAATCCTTTTGTTCATTGGACATTATTTCCCTCTGCTTAATCAGACATTGGCAGAAATAGACAATGATTCCCAGAAAAAAGAAAACAACTCTTTGTATAAAAATCTGTCAGATATTTTCCATGTTTCTTTTTTACAGATAAGGTAAAATTGTAGGAAAAAAAACCAAACAACTTCAAATGTTTATCCCAGATCACCTTAATTCATTTTTCTATAGAGATACAGTTCTCTGTATGACCTCAAATTCATATATTTTAAATAGTTTTAATATTTAAAAGTAACTTTCACAAATGGAAAAATGTATAGAAATACATGATATCTTTATTTTCTGCTCTTCTTTTACTTTCAAGTTATTAAAGATACGGCTTATTCCTGGATTAGTTGGCAGTCTTTAAAATTGCACTTAAAAAACTCTGACAATAGCATCTAAGTACCTATTATGCAGAAATTTCCTTTTCCTACACTGTCCTCGTGACTTCTAGACATGATTCTAGTAATAAGTTATAGCTCTGAAATCTTGGATTGAAATACTGTGGTCCCAAGTGTTGGCAGTTTTCAAGAATTATCAGCTCTGCTATCACTGGAAACACTCCTCTGGAATTTATTGGCCAATGATGAACAGGATGAACAGGAGTCTTCCTTCCTTTACCATGGCATCACTTTCTAAGTGACAGTAAATACAAGGGAGTCCCAAAAGAGACCTGGATCTGAGGTGATTCCCCTGTAAGAAGGTCTTGTTGCATCTTTCAGAGGACAGAGAAAATAGAAACTAGGACCAGAGAAAGGTAAAAACTATATAAGCTATCTAAAGAGCCAAGCATTCAAAAGTTTCCTTTGTCATTCTTAACCCATGATCCAGTGGTGGATTCCCCAATATAGTATTTTCAGATGATCCTCTTGGTTACTATATCAACAGTAGCACAGCAGTTACATGGGTAACTTGAATTCTCCTATGAATGTATGTGCTTCCAAGGATACACACAATATTTGCCCATCCCCAGGAAGATGTGATGAGTTGGGAAGGTGCAGGAATGGTGACAATATGAGGCTGACTGTAAGCATCATATTGCATTAGTATATTTATCCAGGGGTGCATCACGGAAAGATACATTCCTAGTAGGTATTTTTAGAGAATGCCACTAACAAAAGGAACGGCAGACAAACTGTACAGTCCTCCCTGAGAAGAAGACTTCACATGGTGTGATGTTTATGCCAATCTAAGAGTACTGAATGCCCATTTAGAGTGTGCACAGGATCTGATGGAGTTTAGGAGCCAGTCAGGATTGGAAACATACAGCAATGGTAAGGGAGCTCCCAGCCTGATAGATGGGACATTGAGGTACATTTCTAACGGGTGCCTATGGACCATGTAAAAAGAAACTTTACTCAAGATCAGGGCACGACTCACAGCAGAGCAAGGCTGAGAGAGAGCAAACAATGTTTTGTGCTTTCCCCTCCACTGTGTTAACTGAAATGAATATGATATCCTCAAGAGTGATCAAAGGGCTAGACAATCCAGACAGTCTGTACTCAGGCCCCATGATCACCTCTGGAGTGCCTGTCTTGCTGACATGTTTGCCACTGTCTAAATAATAGTACAATCTGGAGATAAAGCAACTAATCACTAGAGTAGTCTAGTGAATTAAGCATGTTATGAATATTCATAATATTGCTGACATCATTCAGCTCAAGCCAAATCAGCAGCAGATAGTTTAATAAAAAAATAATAAATTTTAACACCATCAAAGATGGACCAGCCATATTCAGCATAATGAATCCATTGTTGAATGTCCCCATGCAGATTCTAGACCTTATTCAAGAAATATATATAAAGTATAAAAAAAAAAATAAATATAAAGTATAAATAAAGTATATATAGAGTATAAAGCCTCATTTCCAGTTCTCTGGAGAAATCTAGCCATTAGGCAGTTCTGTAAAAGGGTGGGCACCACATCTCTGCTGTTAGAAAAAACTGACATAACGCATAGTGATAATTTTCATTCAAGAAGCACTGTGGTATTATTGGCTGCCAACCAGTGTTCCCACTCCTTAATCTTTAAAGGAGATGAGCCATGATGTTCAGAAAGAAGGAATTAAAACCTGTGTATTTGAACAGTATTTGCATTCATCCATCTCATTGTGTGGCTTTTTGAGATTGCCCTAAACCACCCCCCATTTCTTTATTGCTTAAATAGGGAACCTAGTGACCTGTTGATGCTGCTGGGCTCAAAATCTAGCTCTCAGGCACTGCAATATTTAAGAGTAACTTCAGCAGGCAGCAGTTCTTTTCTTCCTCAGCAGTTTATTAGCAAATAGCAGCACTTGTTTTAATTCCAGTGGTGATCATTAGCTGAGGAATATCCAGATACCAGGAAAATGAGGCAAACCCCCAAATTTTAAAGAAATGTGTACATTTTTTAATGACAACTGCAATGACACACACATCTTTAATACACCTGGTCTCATCTTTACTATTTTATAATCCTGTGCCATTCAAATGGGATTTCATGAAAGCATCCAGGTCTGTGCAAATATCTGCAATAACACTGTTCCTGCTGACTTTTCTGTCAAGAAAGATGTTGACTTTTTTTTAAGATGCACTTGACCCTCAAACCAGCATCTCTTATTATTCCAATATAAAGCAAGTAGATTTGTATCCTAGCTCATTTCCATCTTAGTAAAAGAAAACATTTAATGTCCTTAATATCTAAGTGAGAAATCTGATGAAACATATGGAATTCTTATTATCATAGTTCCTGACCTCTTTCTGCAACCTATTAGCAGATGCCTTAGGAATGGCCCATCATGGCATGTTATAGGAAAGAACATTACTTCAGTCAAGAAGGGTTTCAGCTGCTTTACTGATTAGATCTTTTAGCAGACAACAAAAACTTCATTGAGAAAGAATAAAGAAATACAAATAACACACATACATTTGTATTATGTATGCATATAATTATGTAAATGCAAACAACACTCATCAACCAGCTGCCTTTTGACACAGCTCCATGCCTCCTAACCTAGTCCAGAACAGAACCTAAGAAAGTCATACAGTCAGAAAGATCTTCCAGAAGCATTAGAGAAAAAAAAGACTCTCCATATGTCTGTCTATTGCTGTGTAAAGTAATTAAGAATAAAAGTTAAGCAACAACAACTTTATGGCAATTGCACTTTCTGGGACAATTAGCTTTCTTTGGGTTTCTCTAAGTAGGAAAACCCTGTGATGTTTTTCACTGACCCTTTTTAAATAACCTTCTAGTTTCATATATTTCTTCTACCTTCTCTTTGTCCTTGCTATTGTAGGTTTTCAGTGTTTCAAGGCAAACTAGACTATGCTATTAAAGGACAATAATGAACTAATGTTGGTGGTCAGAATAGAAAAAAAAAAAAGAAGAAGAAACCAGGAATATGTTAAAATATTCTGCAGGTATTTCCTGTTTTGATTTGAAATTTCTCAGATAAATGCAATTGTAGATACACTTCTGCAAAGTGTAAGAAAACAATGGTAATATCTACACTTCAACTATTTGTAGATATTATGTCTTAATATTTCATTTCAGCCTTCCTTCATGATTACAGCAGTGAAGTCTTCAAAAGACGCAGCTGTATGGATAGATGTACACTGAAGAGATCTTGCCAGACAACAAAGCCACACGTGTTGCTGGTCAGGTGAAACACATACATGCTTGAACAAAGAAGTAAAAGACTGCTTAGCCCAATATACTGTCTCTCTGCCCATAGCCCAGGCAACATGCTTAGGGAAGGAATATAAGAAACAAAATGACTAAATATTGATCCTTTCCCTACTAGATTCCTCAGCTTCCTGAAAAGGGTGTATTGAGGGACTTCTTCAGTTAGAAGTTGTAGAGACTACCATGTTTAACAGCTGCTTCATAAATTGATCCAACTAGTATTAAAACCTGTATAGCCTTTTGGCCTGTGCAGTATCCAAATGCAGTAAATATCAAAGTTTAATTATGTTTGATCAGAAGCCTTTCTTTTCATATGTTTTGAACAGGATGCCTGATGGTTTCACTGGATATCCCTTCCTGCTTATGTGAAAAAAAGCAGAAGTATTCATGGGTATTATTTTTACGAGCTGTAAATGTCTAATGATCATAATGTCTAGTGTATTGTCATACAACAATAATAGTGGTCCTCAGACTGTTATGTTATCCTTCTTCATTGTTTCTTTACTTCTATGTCTGGGGTTAGCAGGGCTTCATTCAACACATGCAGATGGAGTATACCAACAAGCCAAAAATGGCAAAATTGTCATTTCAGCCATCCTACTTGGTAGCAAGTTTCATAACCCTAGCCTTCACCAAAACTGAGCTTAAGTATGAATTTCACACATAAGTGCTGAAATAACAGATTTTAAGGCAGAGAAATGAACTGTGTAATGAAATAATACACACTGAAATCCAGTTCTCTCCATGCCTCCAAGTTGTAGAACCATACTTTGTGGCAATGTATCTCGAAGAGAACAGACACTTGGCCTATCCAAACTCACCTATGGCACAGCTTAAGATACCATCTTAGTGTTAGTAATGTTAGCTGCAGTACTTTGTATATTTAAGGATGGTGGGAAAGGTGATTGAAAGAGCTGTTCACAAGGGAAAGGGAGGAAAACAGGCACACCTGTTTTCCTCAAGACTGTCTGGGAACAAG
>WTSP01018380.1:0-22655 GCA_025331215.1 Actenoides lindsayi | reverse complement strand
TTAGGACGTGTGAACTGTGTGTTTAGAGTAATTAACCAATAGCTGTTAATTGTAGTGTGGATACAAGGATAGAAACCATATATAACCCTGGCAGAAACGTGAATAAAGTAACCTCAACTTTGATCATATTGGTCTGTGTTGAGGATAATTTCCCGCAAGACTTCAAATTTTTAGGGTTCTTGTTTTAACTGTTAACTCTAGAATAAGGTTTTTGTATTTGCCTATTTTTCAGGTAGTATCTTTTTCTAATTAGTCCTGCAATTCCCCTAGTCAATCCAATTTTATTTTGAAAATTAAAGTCTGTCATAGTATTAGACTGTAATATCATGAAGAGAAGAATTTACCTTTCAAGCAAAAGGAGAAGTTGTGTTAAGTTGTACCTAGAAGGAAATCTTTCTCATTCAAATAAACATTTTTTCAATAAACACAAGTGGAACACAACAAGAAGTTTTTTTTTCCCCCTGTAATTTTGGTGGGTTTTGTAGTAAAAATACTTCTAGTGCAAAAGAAATCCCCTAAAAAATGTTTTTTAATCCTAAATAGTATGTTAAACACTTGACCTTCAATAAAAATGTGTAAATCAGCTGTTAATGTCTGTACCAGATACACTAAATAACACCTTCACTGGTGAACAAATTTAACAAAATTTCAATATCAAGCCACTGATCTAAACAAAGTAGTAGATGTCTGATCTTTTATGAGATGAGAGTGATATGTGTCTGTGTTTTTTGGACAAAGCTGACTGTATTCAAGTGATCTTAAATGTCTCTTTCAATCAGAATGATCCCATGGGTGCTCTCAAATAGTCTTGTATTAAATACCATGTTGAAGTCCTATTATTTTCAGGCAGGTCCATTTAAGTTCAGAATGCATTCAAATCTAGCACATAATAGCATCCCTGCTTGTATTGTGCACCCTGACACAGAGTAGTTAACACATGAAAAGCAGAAAACCCTCCGGGATGATCCTTTTTATCTGAAGTTCAAAATTTGTAAGCAAAGTGTAAGGACTTGAAAATAAAAATGCGACATAATGCTGCTGAGAACTTCCTCCCTTCTTAATATTTTTTAGCATTTTTGGACACAAATACCTGTTGTAGAGAAATAAAACTATGCTTTTATCATATTGAGGGGATAAAAATGTTACAAGATTATAATGAAGTGACTGAGATCAATACATCTATTTATCTTTTTTAATAAACTTCCATAATTATACAAGTATCTGAAGTATTGCTCAAGTCATCTTACACAGAATGTCAGTTTGAATTCCTTCTAATATGGACATAATTATCACAAAGTGAAATGTATTTTATAGCTGTATCATATATTAACCATTTGAAAATCATTCATTCACATTTAATGCAGATCAATTATTACCAAGGAATAAAACATAAGTTCTAACAAAAAAAAAAGGAACTTCTCTGATGGCGTTGCAAAAATGGCCACAGAAAGGCTCAATCAAAAGGCATTAAATGACAAATTCAACATTACTCAGAGAAAGGCGAGCTAGTACTACCTGGAAGATGGTAGTCAATACAGCTAAGCAAGTCTGTAATAATAACTAAAGCTTATTCTTTGAAGACGCAAGAGATAAATTTAATGTTCCTATAAAAACGCAACTACCACTACTAAACAAAACAGTTACTCTGAATTTAGAAAACAAATGTAAAGGATACAAGAAAACCATTAACACAGTAGAGTGAGTCCAATGAGAGCCGCCAGGATGGTTGGGGGCCAGAGCATAAGATGTATAAAAAATGGCTGAGAGTAATAGGCTTGTACTGCCTTAGGAAGAGAAGGTTCAGGGGGAGGTTTTGTGGCTGTCTTTGTTACCAAAATCAGAAAGAAACCTCCTAACACCGATTATTAATTTGAGAGAGAGTTAAGAAGCAGGCATTACTTTATTGCAATTCTGAATGCAAGGGGGATCACTCTACATAATGTGCATATCATTTATCACACCAGCCAAAGTTTATATTACTCTATCATATACATATGTATTAAAAGTCCTAGAATGATTATACACATTCATTCTGTTTCGTCAAACTAATTATCATATTTACCTAGTCATTACACATGCAGGTAGAGTCTTCAAGGGCTTTCGGACGGTCTCTCAGAATCCCCTGGTGGTTGCCCATCACTGTCCTATGGGTGAACTCTAGGCTCCTTCTTCCTTTTATAGATGAAAGTTGGCTATCAGTTCCTCTTGTAGGTATCTTATAACTTGCTTGTTCTATAGTTTCCTTAGAGAGGAGAATGGTCTTCCTTTTGATTGGTCCAAGTTCCTTTCGGTTGTCACAGTTCATTATACTTTGATAATAAAAGATGCACCTGGTTTCCTTGCATATATATCATCTTCAGGTATGTAACAGGATACTATATAGAGGACAGGCAGACAAACCCTTCTCAGAAGGTAACATTTTTTACTGGCCACTCTACTTTGATAATGAAGACACAGCTTAGCGAAGGCTGATAAACACTCAGAAACAGGGTGAATTTTCTCACCATGTCCTCTGCTCTTACATTGTGGCTACATCTCTATATTGTGGCTACATGTGCAGATGTGACTTAATCTATGGCTGCACTGACAAGATAGTGCAGGCCTGCATACAGTCACATAGTGATAATCATTGAAATGAAATTACACTATGTCCTAGGTTTGGTTTGGGTTAAGTATCACAAGCAGCTGCTGGCCCAAGAAGTTGGGATGGGCAGCAAGTGGGAGGAGCCACAGCTGAGATAAACAACAGAGCCAGCCAATGGGATATTCAATACCATAGTGAGTCATGCCCCTTATATAAGAGGAGGGCTGGCCCTGGGAGCAGGTCCTTTTCTGCAGGGCTGCTCTCTATCACCTCATCTCCCCTTCTGTGTTGATAATGAGGATTGTTCTGACCCAGGTGCAGGATCCTGTACTTGGTCTTGTCAAATCTCATGAAATTCACCTGGACCCACTTCTCCAGCTTGTTCATGTCCCTCTGTATGACATCCCATCCCTCAGGTATATCGACCACATCATTCAGCTTGGTGTCATCTGCAAACTTGCTGATGGTGCACCTGATCCTACTGTCTATATCATTGATGAAGAAATTAAACAGCACTAGTCCCAGTATGAACCCCTGAGGGACACCACTTGTCACCAGTCTCCATCTGGATATCAAGCCATTGACCACTACCCTCTGGACACAACCATTTGAACAATCCATTCCTTATCTATCCAACTTGGAGAGAATGATGTTGTGGAGGACCATGTCAAAGGCCTTGCAGAAGTCCAGATAGATGACATCCACTGTTCTTCCCTTGTCCACTGATGTAGTCATTCCGCTGTAGAAGGCCCCTAGGTTGGTCAAGCAGGATTTGCCCTTAGTGAAGCCATATTGGTTGTCTCTGATCACCTCCCTGTCTTCCATGTGCATTATCAGAGATTCTAGGAGAGTCTGTTCCATGATCTTCCCAGGCACAGAGGTGAGGCTGACAGATCAGTAGTTCCAGGGGTCCTCCTTTCTACACTTTTTACAGATGGGTGCAATGTTTCCCTTCTTCTAGTCACTATTGCTACTCCAGTCACTGTCTTTATCTCAGCCCATGGGGTCTCACCTTTTTCTTCCTCCCAGTTCTCCTTCCCATCCCACAAGACATGGTATGGAGCTGGTGGAAGGAGTGGGCAAGCGGCTGCATCGTCTTTAGCTGCCAGCAGAGGCTAAATCACAACACACTAATATAAAACAAATTGTCAGGTATTAGAAGTGGAGAGAGAAATTAAATACAACTCATAGAGTCACTGTATGGATTCTTCCTACATATTATTAGTCAAAACACAGAGGGTTTACTTTCAACCTCAGTGGCGGTATCCTTACGGATAAAGTATATCCTGCAGTCCAGCTGCAAAACCATTCAGCCTTTTAGTTGCAGCATATATCAGCCTGCTAGATCTTTATTGATTCAGCAACAGTGCTCAAACTGTTATTCCAGTATTATGAATGCAACATGTAGGCAGAGGAGATTTCTGAATGCTGGTCATATACTTGGCCTGCAATATAAATGATTTCCCATATCAGCCAAAGGAATCTGCTTACAAAATGTCTAAAATATCCTTCTTTCATAAGAAAAACTTTAATTGACTTTGTAGTATGAATGACATTACATTAAAATGTCAGCTCACAAACCTACAAAAATGGTTGCAGCTGCTGCTGTTATTTTGGTTTAGCTACGTGGAGGGAGTAAACTTTTCAAACATTTATTAACATTTCAAGAAACTCCAGTTACTGGCAGAAGCCAACGCAACTAAATTCTGCAGGCCTTGAGGGATCCTTCAGTTTGTCTGGTGGAGCTCTTCAGCTGCAGTTGTTGATTTGATGCAGTCAGCTTTTGCTCTAGTGTAGTCTGACAATCTTGTTCACATTTACTATCTAATAAGAAGTGTAAAGGAAGTTTTGTAACACCACGGAGGTTTGTGCTTTGTGTTCAAACACACTCATCAGTAACAACACGGCATTCGGTAATTCCCCAGCAGCTCCTTCAACATCAATAGAGCTATGCTCGGCTTACAGGAGCAAGGAAATGTAACTCTCCTGACAGCTTCACATATACCCTAAATTTGCTATTAATCACAGTGTTGCAGATCCAATTTAACAGATTTTAAGAACACATTGGTTGTTTCCTCACTTCAGTTGAGAAGTATATTAAAAGTCATACTTTGAAAATCTTCCTAGATATATTCTGGTAAATATGTAAAACATTTGGCTCTTGTCATTCTGTACTAGTTCATCTTCATGCTGGAGAATGCAATAGATCAGGCAAGTTCTCTGAATTCTAAAGAACTCTGAAATTCTAGAGGTATATAGCTGCGATCAGGTCATAATTTGCATTTTAAAATGTATACTTAGATTTGACTCCGTATTCATACCCAAAGGCAAAAGGGATCTTTGTATACTTGAATTTGACATATTTAAAATAAAGTATCAGAATAATATCATGTGTTAAAGACAAGTTCTTATATCTCCCTTCTGAAAACCCTGCAACAATGTGTACTGTGCATTCATCAAACTAGCTTGCACGGTGTATATGTGAGAACATAATTAAATTAATCATAGAATCGTAGAAAGAATCATAGAATACCAGTCCAGTATAAAGGAATCCACCACTTCCCTTGGGAGTTTATTCCAATATCTAATTGTTCTTGTGGTGACAAATTTTCTTCTAGATCCAATTGGAGTCTCCTCAGGAGTAACTTGTACCCATTACCCCTTGTCTTTTCCATGTGACTCCTTGTAAAAAGGGAGTCTCCATCTTGGTAGAAATTTGTATTTCACATTCCGAAAGTTGAAAACCTTTTTACTTTGAAAAGCATAAGAATGACCAGCATTTGTTTAAATGCTGTTCAAGCTCCATAGAGATAACAAAGAACTTTTTCCCTCCTGTCATTTGAGAATATGATCCAATTCCACAGCTCAGCTGCTGAAACATTTGATATATATTAATCATGAACCAAATTTATACATCTCTTCAGCAACCTTTAAGGGAAATAATGATCTTGATTCAGCTTTTCCTTGCATAAGCACTAAAAGCTACCAAGTTATTGAAGTTTAAGAATTTATTAAGCCAACATACTTAAGAACACAAGTTCTGATGCAAGAAGACACACATTATATGTATGTGATCTGCAGTGATACACAAAAAAAACCCCTACTTTAATTTCTTAGAAAAGTATAATTACTACATAGGTTCTGCAGGCACTCTTCAGAGCATATCCCAGAATTGCAACAGAATTGCTTGAGATGAGTGAGTTATTGACATAAGAAGTGTCTGGTCAGGTTCAAACTAAGAACTATTTTGGTGGAAAAAATATTCAAATTAGAAATCCAGTGAATATGTTTCCTTTCCTTTTATACTGCCTGTGAGCTACAGTTGCACTCATATGCAAGATTAAGTACATTGTCGGGACTCAATAATTAACATTAATGGTAGAAAAAACTTATTAAAACAGTAATTTGAAAAATCACTAAATTGAAGCTAATGAAGGAGAAGGGGGGTGAAGATAGCTGATATTTTTAAATGCTGGGTCATGCTGAATATTCCTTTCCAGTGTTTGCACTATTTATCATATCTTTTAGCGTTGCAGAGTGACAAGGATCTTGCAAAAAATAAAACAGCAGCTGTTGAGTGAATTAAAAAACTTAGATCTCTTAAGAGTTTGCTGGGACTAAGCATGCAGCAGAACTGCCCTGATGTTGGCATTAAAAAAGTTCCAGTAAGCCAGTGTTTTAGATTTATGTGACCTCTGCCTATTATATTTCTTCTTGCAAATTCTTCTGAGAAAAGTTTATTCTTCACCTTTTTTTTTTTTTTTAACGTAGACTAGTACCAAGTTATTTAAAATAAATTTTAAGAGGTGTGAGCCAGCATTCAGAAAACATACCATATCTGAGAAAAGTACCAGGCAACAGATTTCAGTTCTACAGCCTTTATTTTATTTTCACAACTTATCTATTAAGTGCTAAGGTGTGTCTCTGTCTGTTTGAAAATAATTTGGATGCAATCCAAAACTGCAAGCCTGCAATCAAGTTCAAACATGGCACAAAATAAGTAGCCATAAAGTTAAATGGTTTATTCTTCTGAGACAATTGTATAATGATAAAATTTTGTGATATTTAGACATCACAGTCTCTATGTCCCTTTCATCTATTTCATGAACTCAAATTAATGAGAAAAACAGTAACTTCCAGATCTTCACATAAAGCAATCTGGAATAGTCCTTGCCACACCCCAAAAAACTGTCTCATCATCTCAATATTTCACAACATCCAAACATAAGAAATGCTAAACTACAGTGATTTTTCAGTGTTCACTTACATAGCTGGGGATTTAAAGGTGTTGTCTCTGAAGAGAAAATATAAAAAATAAAGACAGAACACTATCATGAACTAGACTTGACAAATTTCTTCTTCCATAACTTAGAGATCTCATATAAAACCTTCAATATAATATTATCTTTCAAATTAAAAGGTGATTCCAATGATGTTTCTTTTTAGCCATCACAGAGAGTTAGAATTTATTTTCTTGGTTAAACACAGTGATTTCATTAACCAGAACCTCACTTTAAATAAACAGCTGCATAGAAAAACTTCACTTATAGAACATTTGTTGAAAAATTATCAGAAATATATATTTTTAAATGCAATTCTAAAACCACAAAATGTGGACAAGTACTTTACCCAACTCCCAGTTTTCCCAGATATAGAGATGTGTCCACTTACATTTAATGATTAAGAAATGTGTAATACAAGGAAATAAACAGTCTGAAGCCAGGAATTTTGCAAGAAGCTGGAAACAATCTGAAGAAATTATTAAAATTACATCTACTTGTACTAAAATAAAAATTTTTGTATAATGATTTTTCCTTCAGTGGCATGAAAACTGAAGATAATATATGTATATAATCTGTATATACGCTATTAGGAAACTCTAATTGCAAGAAAAATATGCAGATATTTTATAGATCTAACAGATGAAAGGCTTACCACAACATGCTCAGATAAATTACTTCCCAGTCATATTATTGCTTAAGTATTCCAGCAGATAAATTACTTCCCAGTCATATTATTGCTTAAGTATTCCAGCAGTTCAGACTAAATCTTTCTTTGATAGGTAACAGGTAACCCAGCTGAGACTAGAGTCTAAGCACTTCAAAGCCTTAATGTTTCCTATAGTTATTTCCCTGCTACAGGGGACAATAGTGTTTTAAAGGCATAGACATGATTCAGGACTATAGCTCCAGTGTGTCATATTTTGGTGAGAAACATAAGTGAAGCCAGAGTGAAGTAGATCCTTAGCTCTCCTCAGGATGTGGCTCATGAAATGTTAGAAATTTAAGTTTAATTAAATCAACACTAATCCCCAGGAAAAAAAAAACAAAAAACAACAAACAACTAAAAACAAGCCCACAAAAAAAAATTAAAAAAAACAAACCAAACCAACCCAAAAAACCCAATGTAGCTGAGGCATTTCTTTCCCAGATATTTCCAAGAAAGGTTACGTTAGTAACCTACCATACCAATATACAAGATAGTGAAACACTGTGTTAGTGCTCCCTCAAAGTAAGGCAAAAAGTTAGACCTTGGCTAAGAATATGAAGTTCTCCAGGCCTATCAGACTCAAGGAGATTAATTTCAAAACAGCAATAATAGCATAAAAAAAAATCTACTGAACATATTTTACCACAGCAAAGCTTCACACAGTTATTTTTACCTATTAATTTAACAGAGAAAAGAAGGCTCAAGGGGTGTCTTCTTGCTGTATACAAATACCACTAGAATAGTATAAAATGGACAGAGATAGACTCTTCTCAGAATTCAAATGAAGAACAAGAGGTAACAGGCAAAAACTGCAGCAAGGGAAACTCCAACAAGATATTAGAAAAAAAAAAATCACCATGAAGGTGGTTAAGTAATATGATTTTCACCAAACGTATATCAAGTTACAGTACTAAAGAGTTTCAAATACCACATTAGAGAACTCAATATTGAAGGCACTTCCACATAGCAATCACTGCATGTATGTAAAGATCCATAAAACCATGACAGATACTGCTTGTACATTAAACTTTTAATTGTAGTGAGAAAAAAATTGATTTAGTTAAGCACTGTGCTAAGTAATTTATATTTATAGCTATATCTACAGCTATATAATATATTTTAAGAAATGTATTTATGAATATTTATACTGATTAATATATTTAAAGACCATAATATATTCCTAAAGTGTTACAAACTTCTAAAATAGATTTAAATTTTTCATGATAAGTGACTTAAAAATACAAGAGTTAAACAAAGCTCAAGCAATGTCTTACAGCTCTTTCACTGCAGGCATCTTAAGTTGGCCAACTACAAATGTTAATATGATTTGAACAATGACAAAAAGTCAATTTGATAATGATATTTGCAACTGATTTCATTACTTTTAATGAAATTGGATGTGAATTCTACCAATATATATAACAAGTATTAAGCCAGTATCAATCCCTATCATAAATAAATTACATAACCTTTAAACTTTCAGAAACATAATAAAATTTCAAAACAAATGCCTTCCAACTGGTGAAGTTGTGCCCTTGATGAGGTGATTTATGTAAAATACTACTGAAGACTGTGAGGTACCCATCCACCACTGAATTCTAAAACCTTCATAGGAATTCAACATATTTCACACTAGAACTTCTTCCCTACTGACACTCATTCCAGTGTTGACCAGGACCAGTGCTGACTAAGCTGCACTGAGCATCATTGCAGCCTCTGAAAAGTTACAAAAATGTTACTGCTAGAATTTTCATCCAAAACTGACCTGAGCACTTCATTAATGAAGCCTCCAGAATGCTTCTGCCACTTCATGGTTTGAGATCTCAGGCCTGAAATGACCCAGTTACTTGTCTGATACAGGTCTTGCAGATGCATTGTGTCGGATCTGTCAGTCTCATACAGATGTTTTGGATGCCTTTGGGCACCTTCTATGACACAAGATATATAGAGAGTAACAGAATCAAGCCCTAGGGTTTTTGTTAATAAACAGTTGATTTTTTTTTTTATGACTGTGCCGAATAGATCTCCACTGACAATGTCTTAGACATTTACCTGCTATGTAGAACCCTACATTCAGAAACCCAAACTTCTATGTTTTATTCTTAATCTGAATCATAGAATTATAGAATGATTTGGATTTGGGACCTTAAATGGTTTGGGTAAGCGACCTTAAAGATCATCTAGTTCCAACTCTTCTGACATGGGCAGGGCCACCTCCTGCTAGACTAGGTTGCTCAAAGCCCATCCAACCTGGTCTTGAGCACATCCAGTGATGGAGCATCCACAACTTCCCTGGGCAACCTGTTCCAGTGTGTCACCACCCTCAGAGTGAAGAACTTCTTACTAATTTCTAATCTAATTCTATCCTCTTCCAGTTTGAAGCCATTACCCCTTTTTCTATCTCTACAAGCCCTTGAAAAAGTCCCTCAGCAGCTTTCTTGTAGACCTCCTTCAGACACTGGAAAGCTGCAATAAGGTCTCCACAGACCCTTCCTTTCTCCAGGCTGAATACTTTGCTTAAGTTTGAAGGTGGTCTTCGTTATCTGTTTAAAAATAGTAGAAGTCCACAAGCATAATTTATGAGTTTCAGAAAGTTCTGTGGAGAATTACTACTACTACAACTCTTACTATTACTTACTTGATAATTTGTCACTAAATATTTGACATTTGTTACAGTAGTGAGAGATAAACAAATCAAGAAAAATATTTTGCCTGATCCACTATATCTATTTATATTCTTCTTGGGTTTTATGAAGAAAAGATTGAAAATAGGAAAAAATACATCCAAACAGTATTTTCTATTTTGACTATGATCATTTTATAAGGTACTCAAATGCCCTCTTTTAAAACAGACTCTTGGATGTAAGTTTTCATTAGAAATTTGATTTAAGATACTGAGCTGTCCTTCTTTAGTGAAATGGTTAAAGAAACATCAAAGAATACACCAATTCCTCCACTTAAGCAATGTAGTCTTTCTTATATAATATATAGTAATAGTTGTTATTTATGAGTGGTACCACCTGTATTTAAAATAAGAAAAAAAAAAAAAGGAAGAGAAGAAACTATCAATGTAATTCTCAGTAACATTGTCAGGGAAAAATATCAATTTCAGAATTCTTCCAAATTTTTCATAGCTATGGTGTTTAATGCTCTACTAGCATATAAACCTATTAGAGGTTAATCAGACACACAAAACTAGGTGTGAGAAAAAACTTGTTTCACAGGAATTTTGGACTGTGTATTCACATTTTGAATCAATCAATATTAATGATGCCTCTTTAAGTATTAAAAATCTTTACCATCTTAAATGCTAATGTGATGAAATAATAATACTCTGCACCTATTATATCATCTTCCAACTAGGGATCTCAAGATAGTTAGGCATTGACAAATTAAGCCTCAAAAAGTCATTGTTACATCAGATTATTTTACTGGAAAGGAAACAGGAAACAAACAGTTCTATGTCTTGCTAAAGGATATACAAGAAATACTGTAGAAGGATGATGATAAATGTATCCCACTAAGTTACATGAAAACTTTATACAAATTCAGGATCATATCTCTTCAAGATACTCTCTAACCTCGTCTTACTTTTCACAGAGGTGTCAACATTGATGTAAGTTTAAGATTAAGTAATGTAAGATTAAGTCTGTACCTGGGTGGCTCCATATTCAGACCCCAGTGAGAGAGACAAGATGTTCCAATTGTTTCTTCTAACACTGACTGAAATGCATACGTCAACCATGAATTATGTTTACCATCTTAATGCTCAACTTCTTAATTCCCTCAGGAGTTTAGAATCATACAGCAATTTAAAGAATCATACACAAGCATAATAGACCTGATGCTTTCCAATGGCCAATATATCTGTGTGTATTTTTATATAAATGCATTGGGACAAAGTCAGTTCTAATGTAAGAAGGTATGGCTTCTTTGATGTCAGAGAACCTAAAAACATTCAACACTGTGCAGAACTAAACCTTTTAAAATTTTAATCAGGAAAGGAGTATGTCATTGCTGCCACCAGTTCAACTCTTCTCAGTAGAAAAGAGTTGTTATTATTAATATATTGGATATTTTTTTACGTTCATTCTTGTCTTTTTATAATCAACCCTGTAGACAAACTGATAGTTTTGAGCCAGAACATAAATGCACTTCCATACTATTTCTGCTGTCTGTGTCTACATCTCTGTCTTTTCAAGACTTCTAATAATTTTAGAGGAAAGAATTTGAAAAAAGTGCACAAATTGGATCACTGCAGGTAAATTCAAAGTCTTTCTGAATGCAAAGGTAAGGCTCCTATTCTAGTGTTCTGTAAACAACCTTAAACCAGCCCTTATCTTTTCTACAAATATGCTATCACTCATGCTTCAGGAACTACTGAAATGATTATAAAAATGATTCCTGAAAATTCATTTTATAAGAGAAAGAGACAAACAGAGAGAATGTTCAAAGGCAAGAACTTGCTTTCATTCCTCAGGAGAGAATTTTTCAAATAGATTTTCATAAGAAAAGAGAAATTTTATCAAAACACATTACAGCAATGATTTAGAAACCACAGGAATGCCTATAAAGTATGAAAAGTGCCCAGAGTCCACTGACATTTCCAACATAGATAAAATATGTCAGATTTTTTTTTGGTGGCCTATGGGAGTTATATAAATCTTGGAAAGAAACTAAACTTAACCAGGCAATGATAGACAATCTTAAAAATAACAGAGGTGCAACAAGTCTTCTATTAATAATTCCCACTAACTAAAGATTCATCTCCTTGATGAAAATAAACTTATCAACTGACAAAAGTTTCTTTGCTAGTGTTTTTATTCAGATCATGAACCTTGACTTGAATTTTTCTTATCTGGTACCTAAAAAACCTCAAGAAAACTTTTTCCTCCATGCAGGAAAGGAAATCTATACTATTATGATTCAGTCTAGCATCTGCATACATCTTTTGAAGGAACAGGTAAGATCAGCAACTATGCTCAAGTCAGCCTTCCTAATTTGAAAAGTCTGGGTTAGTCCTCTTGCTATCATAAAAGCACACTTTTTTAATGTGTTCATCCTCCCAATATGGCCTTGAGATAGGAAAGTTTTATGGAAATGAGTCAGACTGATCAACAAAGCTACAGACCATCAAAGGCTATTAAGCCTCTAACACTCCCTGACTGCAGCCTTGGGGATCTATGCCAAGGACTTTGCTGAAGGTCACACAGATGTCTGTAGATGAACACTGAGTTCAATCCAGCTTTCTAAATTCCCAGAATACTATTCTAATTACACTTCCTTGAATTCCTATTCCTTAAGTAGATAATTTTCATATATGAGCAATGCTCTGATTCTTTACATATAAATACATCCTGTCATTTTAGAACTACATACTGTTCAGTGGCATAAATATGAGGGATGGGGGCTGTTGGTTTTAAGTTGTTTCAGTTAGCTTTAACACTGCATTAGTCAGGATTGTCTCAGTCACAGCCTCATTCAGGGTTCATATTCAGATAACAGTCAACTTTATTTGGGTTATGTAAGAAAATATTTGCATATATGTGAGGCAATTTTCTGAACATCTGCTTTGTCTGCACCCACTCCAGCCTCTTCTGTGTACAATTCTTATTTCTTGTGTGTTCAGGTAGACTGAGGAATATTCTTAGTTGCAGTCTCTGATTCAGTCATTAGATGTCCCTGTACACTGTGAAGGATCACAACATAGAGCTGAACTAGATCATTTCTGGGAAGTCTGCTTGTTGTATTTATGCTTGTTGCTATCCTGTTAACAGATCTCCTCTTTAAGAAGACCTGCTGTTTACCGTTGTGCAGATATAATCCAGGTGATTACATATCCAGAATCATCAGTTGTCTAATCCTAGTTAAATAGCACAGTTCCTTTTATTCAGTAGGATAAGATGATGTCAACTGTCCTTTAAGTCAAACCCTTCAATTTGTCCTGTTTAGATTAATGGCTTTACCAATGAGAACTGAATATCAGATGACTTTCTTATGTGCCATGAGCATCTCTATATCTTCCTTTCCCTCTCTACTGGAGCCTGTGCCTTTGTACAGCTCTCTGGTTTTGTTCTCTAACGACCCTCCTTCTGCAATATGCAATCTCCTGAATACTGGAGTAGATTCTGTAGGAGTGAAAACCTGCTGGTTTTCTCATAAGTTTGCAGATTCTCATTAGAATGGAATTCTGAACTCTTTAATTTTATAACCATTCCCCCTCATATTCACTACACATTAGTTAAGTCTTAAAGTACTACACAATAAATTGTAAAATACAAATATGGGTATAAAATACTACACACCAATTCCCTTGAGACCATAAACAACTTCAACAACAGCACTGACTGCACAACTAAACATAACAGGGCAGCATGTTTTTATCAAATTAATTAATATTATCTGGTATAAGTACTGGGGGACTACATTTTTGCGGTGCACTCAACAAACGCTGGAATTTTCAGCATTGGCTGTGAGTATCAAAGTATCAATTCTGCTTTTGTGGACATGAAATAAGCCTTGCAAAAACAGGGGAGAAATGGTAGTTTTCTGTCCTATCACTTGGCAAACTGAATGACTACTGCACAGTATTTTAATATTCCCTAATGCTTCAGTGGCTGTCATGTGAATTTTATAAAGCCCTTTTATATTATGAAGTGGAAAATATATTCAGAAACATCAGAATTCCCTGTTATTAAATATTTTGGTTTATAATGAAGTCTCTGTAAATGTAGCAAAACCAACTACTGTAGCAATGATTCTGATTGTTTTTGTATAGCGCTGAAAGAAATGATGGCATTTTAATGAAAATTTAATCTCTGTAATTTAACAAAGATTTGTATTTCTATTATTTCCCTTATATTGCTTTATGTATTATGAAAATGAGTAGGACTGTATAGGTTTCCCGACTCTCCACAAGCACCTCAGCAAAAAGATTTTTAGTGAACCTTTTACTTTCTCTTTTTTTCACTATTTTTATATTCTGTCTAAAATGTCGTAAATGAGCTATACATATATTTTTTAAAGTTCTGACAAAGTGTTTAAGTGTCATGTTATATTCTTATCCTAAATTTGTGCTAACCTTTGTAAATGCCAGATGCATTTAAATTCTTGTGTAAAAAATATGTGTATGAAAATATAACCTACTTTCAGAATCCAGTCATAGTCCCAAACAAATCCAAATCCAGAATCCAAAACAAATAGTTAGTTTGGCGTATTATTTACACCATCTCTTTGCCACTTATTTATCATTCTAAGATTTCCAGCTCTGTAAATCATAGCTGATAATCTAAGGAAACTAATACTTTTATTATGTTGAAGCCTATGAACTGAAGAACTATGAACATAAGAAAAGCATGTATCCAGGGCTTCAGTCATGTAATCATATACATGTGTGCTACACTTTGCTCACAAGTGGAATCAGTAGTTTTGATGAAACTGAGCATGTACTTGAAGTCAATTATATGGCATTTTGTAGAACTCAAGGCAAAACTATGGTGGAATCAAGTCCTTTTTCAAGAGTACACATGGGGCACTTAGTTACAGAACCCTTCAGATCATAGGTCTCCATCTGTTGTGTGTTAATGGGAATTAGAATAAAGCTAATTTAAGAGCTGAAAGGCAATGCACTTTCGCTAAAAAAGCACAAATCCAGTCTACTAAGAGGGTTACAAGAAGAAGAATTGGTAATGCAAATGTAAGATACTTATCTGAAGTTGCTAGCTCCATGCAATTTTCTGTTAGGAAAAAACTGTCTTCCTGTTCAGCAGAGACCTACCTTCAGCCTCTCTGCAAGTTTTCAGTAGAACTGTCTGTATTCATATCTGAATTCTATAGAAGAAAATTATTAAGTCCCATGTGGGATTTTTCAGTTACTCTTACAAAACACTTAAACTGACAACTATTCTACAGTACACAATTCTTTGCGAAAGTAATATAATTTAACCAATGCAATAATATTAAGCATGTAGCATAATACATAATTTGAATTTATGTGACATTAGGTGCTTTTCTGCAGTAAAGTAAAATATAATTTGAAAACATTTCTCCTTCATTGTGAATAAAAACCCAATTTTGAAGTAATGATGATGCATTACAGAAACCTTTCTGTACTTTTTGGTAGGCTCTGTAATATTGAATGAGTAGCTGTGTATCTTTGTTTTATGCTTCTCAGCCATCCTAGTGGTGATAGCCATTAATTTGTTTTACAGATAAGTGTTAGTTCCGACAGATAAATCACTTATACATCTAAATCTTGGCATATGCAATCAACATTCTTCCTCACAATGAATTCCATTTTTATCCAGTCTGTTCCCATGAGATATGCAGCACACATGGCTTCAACACAGATTCTACAAGTTTAATAGTGAGATGTATTTATTCACCAGTTTTGCTCATTTATTTATTTTGTTGTGAAATTTTCTGGGTGAACAGTGTTTCCAAGGTGAAACAAGACATCGATGTCAAAAGACTTGCTGGGAGAATTCCAATGTGTTTGAAATTTTTTTGACATGTCATTTAATCTATGTTACCTTTGTAACATAGGAATCTTTTTGTCACATATGTGATAAGACTTTTTGTTACTGCATCAGACAAATGGATGAAGGCAAGAAGCTGTTACAAATCATGAAATTTTCACCAGACTGTCATATTGTAGCAGAATAGAATCCTGTTTCTAGATTTAAAAAATTACATTAAGAAAAAACATGGAGCACACAAACTCCCTTTCATAGCTGATGTAGGAATATTGACAGTAGTTCTATTCATGGATTTGTAAAATATTCGTAAGATTGAATGTCGGCCCATGTCTCCCATCCTCTTGCCTGGTTTAACAAAGTTCTAGGGTGTTTTAGGTCAAAATGATCAGTTTCCTGAGTGTTTGTATGTAGCACCATATTCCATTACTTTCCATTGTTGCTATTTTGTACATTATTATTACTGTTTGCTACTACTGGACCTCCTGTTTCTCCTCTTTCTATTCCTTGCTTAAGATCCATTTTATTTAGTTATGATATCTGCATTCCATCCCTTTTTTATTGTGTATGCTTACTGGGGTTTTTACACTTACTTTCATATTATGCTCCTGGAAGAAATCCTGGTCACTATGAGGGATTTTTGCTAATCATGGTGGGATTTTTCTTAATCACTTCCATAACATAAAGAACTCAGTCTTTTAATCTATGCAAATTAACTTCTCTTATCTGACCTTCATGTGTCATATTGTCTAACTTGTTTGAAGAATTTACTGATTCAGATATGTCACATTTTATAGCACATAGTTTAAAAATATATGTAATGTTCCTCAGAAGTGACCACTGATCTCTCCATATCCTAAAAGAATGTTAGTCTTTCCCCAAAAGGGAACAACTCACACTTAGATCTATTCAGTGGTATAAACTCTGTCCCACTTCTATGTTGCAGAAGCAGATTTGACAGATGTCTAACTCTAAATCTAGACAGCACTAATCCTGAAACTACAGTCCTGAAGATATCAGTGTAGGAAACTGCCCCACTTGACAGCTAGAAAGTCAGACTATCAACAATGTGTATTGCATACTAACCTATATCTGTAAGCTGAAACCCTGCCATGAAACTCAGACCAACTACAGACATCCCACAAGATCATTCATGAAAGCACTTCGCACCAAAAAAAAATTAAAAAATTGCTTCTTATTAATATTTTTCTGTTTTAAAATCAGCTGTCTGGGTTACTTTACTACTACTAAGACACAACAATGCCAGTTCAGAAATTTCAGCTTTCCCTTGCATTGCTTTTAAAAAGATGTTGAATTCCCCAAATAGTTCATTCTTTCCAGCTAACAACAGAGAGCTAATTTTAACACTAAGATATGTAGATATGTTTGCCTTGGATGAAAAGGAGATCAAGGGAAAAATATCCAGAAAGAAAAATGGGGATAAATAGGAATTTGACATTATCTTCCACATGAAAGCAGGACAGAACTTTGCTTTCACCTCATTCTTGTAGTCTAGGCAATCATACAATTGTCACTTTCCTAAGGTAAACCAACACCCTATACACATTCCTACAAAGCAGGGCCCTTTGACTGGTGAACTCTTCAAAGGTATTTAAGCACATGGCCCTCATGGACAGTCCACAAATTATTTTCAGAGAAAACTTAGCTCCCAAGAAAGCAGGAGCTTCTTCACATATGATGAACACACTTACCTGTTTGGAGACAGTAGGGAAAGACAAGACAGCTATTAAAGCCCTGCATGGGATCCCCATGACAAATGTTACCACAGACCTTAAACTGGGATTCTATCTGTTTTGTGATTCAAATAAGGACAATCACGCTTGTTTTAAACCAGATAATTCAGTCACTGCCAAAAAAAAATAATAAATAAAATGGAACTTTGCACTGCTTGGCTGTTTAGTTTTTTTCATGCTTCACTTTCACAGGCAATGCTGAGCGTGCGCTGCTGTGGCTCCAGTGCTAGCTGCATGTAAGCACAGATGGTCTTCGATAATTGCTACACAAGTTACAGAAGTTCTCAAAAATGCTCATTCAAACTGAAACCAGAGGCATCTGTGATAAATGGAAGAAACAGGGCAGTGACATTTCTCCAAATACAGTATTCTCATTCTTTCATCCAAAGGTATTCAAGCTGTTTGAGGAAGTGTTGGAGTTGCCACGCAGTGTCACAAATTAAAATGTCCTCATGTGTAAAGACACAGTAATGAAACCTGTTTGGTTTAGAGTGCTAGTCTATAAAACACTTCTGGAACATTTTCATGGAAGCTGGCACGCAGGAAAGCACCCGAAGCCCAAAAAAAGCCTTCCAGCCTTATGAGAAGATGGTCTGTTTCACAAGCAGGACCTGTTTGCAGAAGCAGGATGCCAAACAAATCTCAAAGAGACATCAATAAAATAGCTGCCACTAGCACCCTCAAGGCATGGCAACAGCAGCCTCTGATGACCTTCAAGTATAGTGTGATAGCAGCATTTATTATATTCTTTACCACAGTGCTTATGAAAGTGAGGATTGTACAATGCACATACAGCATCCATACTCCACAACAGCTTCTTGTCTAAATAGACAAGCAGATAAAAGCTGGAAAGAAGGATTAAATATACAAACAGAGTAAGAGGCATAACAGCTGCAAATTTCATGTCAGTTCAGCTACTTTTGTTTACTTGTCCTGTGGGCAGAGTTTAATTAGTAAGGGATTAGTTAACGGAAAGACAGAGGACAGGGGATATTCAAGATAGGCATGAAAGAGACAATGCAATGCAATGAAGGAGAGGCCACAAAAAGTGGCTGGAGTGAGGCTGAGTTCAAAGAGTCTGTAAGAAAGGAAGATCTGGGGTTAGCAGAAGGCAGCTGCACAGCACAGGGGAAAGGTATTCATAACCAGACCTGTAAAAAGCAGTCTGATGTCTGTGGTGTTAAACGTGTAAGGAGAGAGGCACTATCTTGTCTTGCCTCTAACAAGTTCATAGCAAAGATGCAGCCTTTGACCAGGTAATAAGGATGCTCAGCCATCCCACAGCATGTCTCACATAGCTGCTATACAGGAAGTTTTGGGTTTTTAACTTCTGTGCCAAAATTAGTCTCTAGCTGGCTCCTCCAAAACCGTTTGGCTGAGAGTCAATGTGGTGCAAAAAGCTGATGCATCCCAGAGGGTGTCTGTCACCTTCTTTGCTGTTCCAGATCAGAGAGCTGAGGAGCCCCAGGGACCCCCAGTTCACTGCGTAGTTATCTCAGGGCTGACGTAGGAGGAGTTCACATAACGTATCTTTCATCTACACTGAGCAGAGTACCAAGTCCATCGAATAACAGGGCCTGGTTTCTGAAGCCTGCTTTGGCTCCTGGAAAGTCCCTTATGGTACTGTGCCATGGGGAAGCTGGGAGCCACTGTGGGAAGCTGAAGGTAGCAATGAGGAAAGAGGAGCTGAAAAGAAGTCTGAAAAGGAGCTCAGTAAACCCTCATGTTAACACAATCCAATATAGGACACAGAAAGAAGATACAGTGCTGTTGCTTATTTTTTTCTAATAAAAGATAAGCTATTCAGCCTTTCTAAATGATAATTCTTTTGTGAATTTTGAAGACAGGAGCTATCTTATTGCTGTAGCCATAAGTGAAATGCAGAGGGAAGGAGGGAGGAACTGCCAGCGGAGGGTAGTATTGTACAAGATAGAACAAGTGGCTTCTCCCTTATCTTGGAGTTACCCTTAAACACCACAACAATCTTCTACTCCTGTCTTGGCTTTCAGAATAACACACCACAGTAGGCTGGAAAGCAACTTCAGGCCAAGGACATGGAGGAGGTGAGAAAACTGTGGAAAGTAGCAGAATTAAATTAGGAGAAGGGATGAAATAGGAAGGTCAGAAAGGAGAAAAAAACAGAAATGAAGAGGATGGAAACCTGGAGAAAAGAGACAGAAAAGAGGCCAGATGGTCACCAGTGCAAAGAATCAAAAATTGGTGCTGGGGTAAATAATAACTTGGTGTAGAATATGTTTTTTACAAATAGAGAAAAAAAATCAAAGATTGAATATTTAAGATTCATTCTGGACTGAAGGGGAAGGAACAACAGGATTTGTGTATGACAGATTTTCTGACCCAGCTTCCTGCTATCCATATGCACCATCAATGCTATGCAGAGTTACTGTACCATAATTGAAGGATGTAGGTTGTAAACTGAAAGTAATTTAACCACGGCTGATCTTGTTTATAATGTGAAAACATTTTTGAGCTCCCACCTTAACACTTTAATCACTCCTATGTATTCTTTTCAGGGAATGGGTCATCTTTAATTGATCATTTTTACAGTGTACCTTGAATTGATGAAGCCTAGTTTAGGAATCACAGTAAGAATGATAAAAAAAAAAAATAGAAACATGAGCAGGTTATTAACATCATTTCTAACAGTACACACAAAGGAACTTTTGTCACATCACAGAATTCTGTTCCAGAAATGAACATATTCTAGAAATTTTTTTCCTTCTTAGTCTAATATTTTCTTTCTTTAAAATATAATTTCATCTTTCTAGACTTGATAAACTCCTAACTGTACATGGAATAATTCTTCTTGATCTGTGTGGGTTATACTGTAAAAATCTTTTCATGTGCATATAGATTTGCCACATGAAAAATCCATTGAAAACACTGGAGCCAAATGTGGCTTATAGATGCCCTACAGCAAGCTGAAGTGGTGCTCAAATCAATCTCTCTTCATTGTTTCTGTTCTCTCCCTGTGAGAGGATCATAGAACCATAGAATGGCTGAGGTAGAAAGTGTTCTCTGCAGATCACCTAGTCCAGCCCCACAGTAAAACCAGGGTCAGCTACAGCAGGTTGCTCAGGACTGTGTCCAGTTGGGTTTAGAGTATTTCCAAGAACAGAGATTTTACAACCTCTCTGGAGATCATTGTCCTAGTGTTTGATAACCCTTGCATTAAAGAAGTCTGTTCAAATGGAATTTCTTGTATTTCAGTTAGTGCCCATTGTCTCCTGTCCTTTCACTGAGCAACATTGAGAAGTCTGATTTTGCCTCTTTACTCCCTCCCATCAGGTATTTAAAAATGTTGTTAAGATTCCCCCCTGAGTCTTCTCTTCTGAAAGCTAAAAAATCCCAGCTCTATTCAGCATGCAGCATAATACATGTATAATACATTTGGCCTTGTAGAATAGCACACTGAAACTGCAAACACTTCCAGAAATACAAATCTGCAAGAAAGAAAAAATAAATGGAAGTGAGAGGCAATTGGCATCTTCATAGAAAAGCAAGGTCACAACCTTACTAAATAATACATGACAACTTCTGAAGCTACTTGAAAAAGCAATTTTTAAACATGAGAACAACTTTGTAATTACTGCTTTTGGAAACAATAAAAATATACTTGTCTGTAGAGAAAATAGCCAAAATGTATTCAAAATTTTTCTGTTTGCAATGGACATTGACTAGGAATTCATCCAATCACTATTTTCCTTAATTTTATCAATACCAAAATATCAAAATGAGAAAGAGCAGCTGAGCAATACAAACAAGAACTATTAACATGGTTTGAAAGAATTAGAGCAAATATTTCCATATCCTTAGTCTGCATCAGCTGCATTTCCAAAAATGTAGCTATGAGAAGCAGAATAAGGCCCAGCTGGCACAGAGCCCTTTGAAAAGAAAGTGAAACAATAATAATTAAATTTTATTTAACCGTCTAAGATAAAGTGACTAGGGATATGAGGAACAAAGCATGATCTGAATAATGGCAATGTCACACTGGTAATGTTATACTAATAAACCATAAAGGAATTTACTGGTGGTAACCACAACATCAAAGCCAGCTGTGTGAGATTCCATGGAGGGATTCAGCAACAACAGTACTGGGAAAAACAGCTTCTGCACATACACAGAACCCATTATGTAGACAGTGACAACTATGATACTGTCAGCTGGATAGAAAAGAGGTAAACATCTATCAGAAACATAGAATGGGATTGTTAGATGAGAGGTCAATTCTTGTTCAAACATGGTACGTTTATGGCTGAAAGTAACAAACAAAAAGACCAATAATATAGATAACAGCAGTGTTTAAATTATTTAAATGATTCTCCAAGCCTTGCCAGACCTAGTTAAATGCAAACTTCACGCTGCTTCCAATATTCCTATATTTTCTTAAGAAAATATTGGAATTAATTTTAGATGTTTACTCTTGCTGGAACTGTCATCATAGCCATTACCTTTATTAATGACACCACCAGTTATCACCACACATACAGATTGGAAAGTTGCAGGATATGGTCAGGTCCATAAGACTCCTGCTGATTGTAACCTGTCCCTTGCTGAAAACAAAAACAATGCCCACCCCTCCTAAAAATGGAGAGTCAGAAGATCAGTATAGAAAGATGATATAGTTTCCACCAAAAAATATAATGAATTTCCATACAACTGTGGATATTTTTATCTTTCTGGGTAGGTTTTTATTTCTCTTTTCTCAGCAGCTGCAGTGCCACACAACACTGGTGCACATACTAGGGATTTTTCATAGAATCATAGAATCATAGGGGTTGGAAGGGACCTAGAAAGATCATCTAGTCCAACCCCCCTGCTAGAGCAGGA
>WTSP01018379.1:109963-126572 GCA_025331215.1 Actenoides lindsayi | reverse complement strand
GCACCGGTACAGGTTAGGGGTTGACCTGCTGCAAAGCAGCTCCATGGAGAAGGACCTTGGTGTCCTGGTGAACAGTAAGTTATCCATGGAACAGAAATGTGCCCTTGTGGCCAAGAAGGCCAATGGTATCCTGGGGTGCATAAAGAAGAGTGTGGCCTGCAGGTCGCAGGAGGTTCTTGTTCCCCTCTACTCTGCCCTAGTGAGACCACATCTGGAGTATTGTGTCCAGTTCTGGGCTGCCCAGTTCAAGAGAGACAGGGAAATATTAGAGAGAGTCCAATGGAGAGCTACGAGTGTGATTAAGGGACTGGAACATCTCTCTTATGAGGAAAGGCTGAGAGACATGGGCCTGTTCAGTCTGGAGAAGACAAGACTGAGAAGGGATCTTAATGTTTAAAAATATCTGAAGGGTGGGTGTCAAGTAGGTTGGCCAGTCTCTTCTCAGCGGTGCCCAGGATGAGAGATAATGGTCAGAAACTGGAACAGAGGAAATTCCACCTCAACATCAGGAAAAACTTCTTTACTGTGAGGGTGATGGAGCACTGGAATAGGCTTCCCAGGGAGGTTGTGGAGTCTCCTACTCTAGAGACTTTCAAGATCCTCCTGGATCTGTTCCTGTGTGGCCTGCCCTAGGTGATCCTGCTCTGGCAGGGGGGTTGGACTCAATGATCTCCAGAGGTCCCTTCCAACCTCTACCATTCTATGATTCACCAACAGCATTTTGCATTTAAGAAATAGTAACAAGTCCTCACTTCTGTCCTGATCACACATAGTTAAAATACCAAGTCAGAACAAAATGCTCAAAGAGGCACTGACTCGGTGTGCTGTCAGTTTTATGACATACTGTTCATATGGCCAGGTTTTCAGTAATTCTCTCCCATTTAGGCATCCATAGCAAAGGAAAGATTTTTCAAAACAGATTTTTGCCCAACAGAAAAAGAAGCATTCTTGGCATCTTCTGAACAGAAACCCCTTTCCCAGGAGGAAGTATTTGTAGAGAAAGCATTTCATTCTGCCTGGTCCAGTATGATGATCATGGCTTTAACAGGAATTAATACAGGCATGACAGAAAAGATGTCAGTCTTCATCAGATGATACATATGACAGTAGGTAAGCAGATAACAGTTAACAAAAGTGATTTTGTACCAATAGTCACTCCAAGTTGGATATTTTAACTATTCAGCTCATCTAAGTAGATAGTTAGGAACTCTCTTGTTGCTCTTTAAAGCCTTCCTAGTCCCATTCCTTAATATGAGAAAAACAAATCCTTTGCATTGACACATAAAACTTCTGAGATGTGACTGATCCATGGGACGTTACACCTTTATCGATGTACAACTATCATGTCAGTTAACTTCTATAACTTGTAGGTTGTTTTTTCATATCTTATTCTTTTTTCTTGGTTCATGTTTTTTTATGTTGCCTTTAGCATACCAACTTAAGCTATTGCTTAACAGCGCTACTGCTTAATAGAGGTGTACTGCTATGTATCTTAAGTACCTATCATTAAACAAGTGTGAAGGTAGAACTGAACTTGATGGGACTGGTTCCTGGATAAATACTTAGCCAACATAAATAAATCCATAAGAAATTGATATTCAATACCTTATGCAAATTACTTCAATAAACTACAAGCAAGTTCTGTTAACTCAGAAGTCATATACAATCTGAGGTATCTACATTTCATTAATTCATGCCCACAGATCACAGTAAAGGGAAAAAAAACTTACGAAAGCATAAAAAAATGCAGTACCTAAACTTCTAAAAAAACAATCTGTGCAGTCACTTTCCTATATAATATAAACAAACATACAGTTCTTGAGGTGGGAATAAAAGGTAAGAGAACATTGCTGAATTATTATAGGCAGACAAATTACGCTGTGCAACTTAGAAACCAAACAGCAGCATTCCTCTGCTTGCAAGAACTCAGTATGGCCTAGAATCCATTCCTGTGAAGGATGGAAATCCTCAGATTCTTCTCAATCCACAGATCACTCTGCTTTTGTGACATTTCACTAAGGATTTCTAATAGTCAGCTTTCTTTAACACTATTAAGATATCTAGGACAGCTTGAGAAAATTCATCCAAATACTGGTTTCTAATATCCTTCCCCCAACCAGTCCTTCCAACTCTTACTCTACCGATAACAAAACAAACAAGACATTTTCAGGTGTCATCAGGATGAGAACATACTAATGTAGTAAACCAATTAATAACATAAACAAAAAGGGAAAATGTCTTCCAAGTACTAGACTCCAACCTACTTACAAGCTTCTACCTGGACTCGCCTGCAAAAACCTATATGACCCCTTCATCTTCTATCTGCACCCATTTCCACAAGTAGCCATCTCTATTATCTCAGATGCCTTTCTCAATGTTTCATGATACTGGGTAGAGTGGAATGTCTATAAACAAGTAGTAAACCATATTACCACCAACTCTTCCATGAGATTTGTTACTGTTGGGTCTAAGAAAGTCAAGGAGAAGGACAAAAACCTGGTTTAAATATCCCAGCAGGTACCGACTGAGCTGGCAACATTATTTAGGCAGTTTATGACAGTGATGCTCATTCTGTTTATGACAGTAATTAGGCACCAAACTATCCAGGGAGCTTGTAGAGATAAAGTTAGAAACTTCCAAAATGTTGAAACTTCCAAAATGTGGTGTTTAGAGGCCTGAGTTTATGGTTATGTGGTCCTTTTCCAGGACTGACTCTTCACTTATTTCAAGTGAAACTAATGACAAAATATCACGTCAGTTAGTTCAGGGTTAGTTTTCAACTCTTTGCACAAGGAAATCTTCTATGGAATATCAACAACAATTGTGAGACTTCTGTCTCATGATGAACATCAGTTTCACATGTCATTCTTTGAAGTCAGTAAAAAACCCTCTATCTTTGAAGGACTGGGACTTTTGGTTACTTGTGGATCCAAGTTTTCTACTTGATTTTTCATTACCTTCCTCTAGCTGTGAACAACACAGAAGAAAGAAAAATGTTAAGGCATTTTCTGTCACGTGGGTTCAGTTCTCAGACCTGACTTATGCAGGACATGATGAACAGAAATCTAAATGCAAATGTAGAATGAAGAAAACATTTTAAATGCATATGTTATGAGAAGAGGGAATATCTTCCCTTGATTGATACCACCATTTAATGTTGCTTAAAATTAATGGAGTTAATTAATTAATTAATTGTGTAATTTATAGCTGCAAGTTGAACCCTTTTATTATCTGTCTCCAAGGATTTAAAACGCTGAAAAAAAAACTATTGCACAACTTCTGAAGTTACAGAGAAAAGATGTATCCATTATCAGAGGAAAGCAGACAGGGTGACTTTCATAACACTCAGCTATTTCAGTACAGTAACAGTTAATTTCACTTAAAACATCTTTCTTTCTCATCTTTTTTGCTTCCACTGTATTCCTATCGTTACAGCATCAGAAATAAGAACAGTGAATGGAATGCAAAGCACCTTCTACCCTAGCAACACTCTGGCTGACATCAAAAGACTATGAGAAGCAGTAAACATCAGGTCACACCTGAGAGAAGATGCTATTTTTACTAAAGAGAAACTCGAGCTATTTGCTAATATGGTAAAGAAAACAATTTTATATACTTCAGCAGCAAAGTTGAACTTAACAGGTCTGGTGTGTGCTTCTGCATTATACCTCACTACAGTCCACAATAATCTGATAAACTGAAGCAAGTTGAGCAGAGGGACACCAAGATGGTCAGGAGCTGGAGCATTTGCCCTGTGAGGAGACACTCAGGGAACTGGGTTTGTTCTTCCTGGAGAAGATGTGGCTTCGGCCTAATAGCACCTAACAGGAGCGCCTTCAATTCAGAGTGATGGTGTAAAACACATGGGAGAAACAAGGGTATGAAGGGGGGTGAAAAGGTGTTTGGCTGAAACTGAGTCTGGGGAAAGGGAAAGAAGGATATTTCTGTATGGACTAAATTGTTTCTATTTTCTTATTTATTTATTTTTCTGCTTCTCAATATATGAAACAGTAATTAAGTTTGTGTTAATTGCCAATAAATTAAGTAAAATTTCCTGAGTCAAGCCAGCTTTGAAATGACAAATATACCATGATTTGATGAACTACATGATCACCCTCATATTAAATTCAGATTAATTTAGAAGCTGCATAAAAATACTTCCTCTCAATGCCAAGATGCATGTAAATTTTTTTTCCCTACAGGAGTAAAATCAGCCCATGCCAACACTGTATAGGACTATAAAACCTAATAATGACTTTCCAAATAATAAAGGCTGTGTGCTTGACTGCACACACATTAACTAGACAGTACTAATATTGTCACTACTTTTATTATTTCTTCTCAAGTACCAAAGGTAGATATTTTCTTGAAGTGTATGGTTAACATGCTCGGAAGATGCATCCACTAATAAGGACTATTAATGGAAGAAAACACATGCTACTAAAAACATCACGATAAAGTCACCTTTAAGGTGGACATGTGAAAATGAAAGAAAAAAAGTCATATTTGATAGTGAAAAACTGTTTTTCAGTGGAGAAAGAAAACAAATGTCCTATGTTGCAAAACATCTGTAGTTAAGATTATTTTAATTACGTTATTGAAAGTTTACCAAAATGACAACCATTTCCTCCCTAGCCATAAAAAAAAAGACTACTAGCTATATCAGAAGCCACAGCTGTGACATCTGAAATTACTAACAAATTCCCTTGTGTCAGTAGAATGACAAGATCTGATTCTTCTGAACTATTAATAGACCCATACTTGTAAGTATTTAAACAATGCTCTACTCAGGGCTGTCAGACATGAGGTGACAGGGAGAAGAAAGGATTTCAGTGACTCAGCCCTACATATTCCTCACTTTGTGTCTCAACCGAGACATGTGTCTCATGTTTGGTCTGTTCTGATGATTTCTGAAAATTCTAGACACTGCAGTTTTTTCATAATGAAAAATGGTTTTCAGGTAGGCCCCAACTTGCCTGACGTGATATTACTGATAATTTCTGTCCTCACTTCTGTCAGGATCCAATAACTTGGCAGTCTTCTGACTACTATTACATGATCTGTTAGACAAGATCAGGATAGGCCTCAACTCAAACACCTAAAGTAGTAGCATCACCATCTTCTTGTAAATTAAGCTCATATGGTGCGGAATAAACATAGGTTCTACTCCATCTGTTATCTGAGAATATTCATGTTATAGGCAGTTCTCAGGTGGATGGCAAACTCTCCAATGAAACTTGTTAATGTTGCATGAACTTAAAAAGATTCAGTAAAGTCAAAAAGAGAGCAAAGGAATAAATGTGACTAATCTCACAGTTCAGCGTGGGGATGCAATGGAGACTTGGCTACCTAACCATGCCCTTGGAAGTAATTTATCCCACACACTCCATAGTACTAAAACCTTGTCAGTCTTCAGAAGTCCCTTGAAGAGGGAAGAGTTGGATTTCAATCTCCCTGTCAGTGCTGCTTCACCCAACTGCTCAACATTTCTAGAACCAAGTGACAAAACACTCCGATGTCCTTGCATTTAGTGTGAAGGGGCAAGAGCTGGTCAGGAACTTCCTATCTGCCTGCTGTGGTTACATCAAGACAGCTCCAGTGGAAATGCACAGATACGTCCACAGATGTAGCGGCCTGAGCTTTTTTGCCCAGAATAACTCCCATATCATACACAATAACTCAGGTTGGCAGGGATCTCAGGACAGCTTCAGTCCCTCTGGGGTCAGAACAGGCCAATGCTTTGTCCACAAGGAGTGATTTCATAGACTCTGTGGGAACGTGTCCTAAAGGTTGATTGACAAAACTAGTATATTTATCTGTACCTGCATGAAGGTAGTTATCAGGACAGCTATGACAGACCTTCTTTTTCACAACATCAAAAGGCCATACCTGTTTAAGATACATTTATAATGCACATCTCCCACCTGAACAACTTCTGAAAAATATGACACCTTCTAAGTTACCTGTGCCTCACAGACCATCATTTGGCTTCTGCACGTGGTTCTTTGTTAATGTATTGGCTTCCCTAAAGCCAGAGAGTCCTCTGAGCACCACATAGTGCAGAAAGCATAGCAATCTGCCCTGGAATACAGAGGGTCTGTTTCACCAGGACAACAGCGTATCAGCTAATCATGGAAACTATCCAATGATGTCACCAGTTCACTTGCAAGCATAACATTATAGGTGGCAAAGGAGAAAAACAAATTGGAATATTGCCACCTCTGGATACTTTTCAAAATATGACAAAACATTTCAACATTTACCTCTGAAATTTAAACAAGACTGAAAACAAACAGGAAATATATATCACATTTAGAGATATCCCTTAGCATGTCGTCTAGATTTCAGAATTCTTTTCTGCAGTTCAATTAAAAGCTTCAAAAGAAATAAAATTTTACTTTGCTTTTTTATTATACCTTTGTAGAAAAGGGATAATAGTAAACGTGGAATTACAGCTTTCCAGTGTATTGTTGTGGTCTTCTCCACCACCATTTAGTTTCTAGTTATGGCTCTAACATAAACAGCTCTTAATATGCCCACAAATTCTCAAAAAGTGACAAATCACTGACATCTAACTGCAAAATAATGAGCTTTACAATTCAGATCAAGGAACTATGATATACCTATACTATACAATATGTACCTGGGTGGATAGGTACATGCACATGTATGAAGACAAAAAGAGGGAAAGGGAGCAACCACTCATACTGTGTTACTTTGACACTATGCAATCAAGAATTAATTAAAAGGATCCATGCATATATATTAGCTGTTCTATTTACATCTATTGACACATTCTTCCTCAATAAATAAACTGTATGTCTTATCTCTTGAGCTTCTCAATTCAATGTAAAAAGGAAAAAAAAAAAAAAAAGATAAAAAGAAAAAGAAAGAAGAAATATTTCCTATAGAACTATCAGACATATTCTTTAAGGGATAGTCTTTAATCAATGTCTTTAAAAAGAGTACTATAAAATAATTATTAATACAAGTACTGGTGATCTACATTGCATTAGTCCTCAAAACTGGGTAAACTGTCAATAATTCAACTGTCATCAGCATTTTTTGGACTGCTTTATGATACAGATAGATGGAGTAGGCTGAGCTTTAATTCTGGTTTTGCAATAATGCCCCTGGTAAACGTGATCTGGCCTTCAAATCACTGCAGCAATGCAGCTGAAAAAATTAAAACATATTTGACTGTGAAAAAGCATAAACAAATCATTTTCACTTCACACTACTAGCATTTATTTTATTTTTTATGTAGGTACTCTTTCTGTACCTTTAAATACTTCACTGATTATTTGCCTGCTAGAAATCAGGAATAAATAGTAAATTAGGTCAGAAATTACTGTCTGTGTCTGAACTTTCATAACTGACAGTCTAAGGACTGCATGCATGCTGATGACAAACTCATCTTTTTACATTCTTTATGATGGGAGCTCTTGCATCTTCGTTTCTATGGTTCTGAAAATTAACACCATCAAATATTCCCCTGAGAAAGTGTCGTACATTTGCGAGTGCACAAACATGCTACTCTTTCTACTTTGGGAGAGGGGAAAGGGCTGGAATAAACTTATCTGAGTAATGGCAGGTTGATTTACGTAAGAAATTACTAAGTCTTGTCAGCTAATACAAGTTTTAGCTCAAACCTGAAGTAGTAGGTATAGGAAGCAGATTTTCAGAATGCGTAGAATAGTAATGAAAAAATATCAATGGGGTTTTATGAAAAATGCATTGAAGAGTTTCACCATCTTAACATTGAACAGAAAGCCTGATAGCTGATGAAGTAACAATAATTATTAGTTATTATGATCATGTAATGTTAGTACTCAATGATTCCACCCTGCTGGATCAAGCATAAACAGACGCCCCAATTTAAGCTATATAACCAAAATAAACCCCAAAAAGGCAAAAGGAGGGAGTTATTGCCCTTATTTTAATGATGGAGAAGTGGGGCATGGGACATTAGTGCAGTCCACAGTTAATGCTTACAGGTCACATAACATATCTCTAAAACTTTAACACCACTCTAAGCCATTAGAAACTAATACTTCAAGGCATTCCAGAGAATAACTCTACACAATTAAGACAAACTCATCATTTGCATTTTCAGATGGCTTAAATTTCACCTGTGTTCCTGTGTCCAATGTTTGCTATCTATTAAAACATCTTTAAAATAATCAAAACAACACATAAAAAAAAACCCCAACAAATTCTTCTTTCTTGGATTTTAGTTAAGACACTACAGAGAAAATCTCCCTTCAAAAATACACTGGAATTGGTAAGTGGGTGATGACAGAAGGCTAATTTAAGTAAAGACAATAACATGAGACAACTATGTAAATGTAGTGCCCATAAAATGCATCTTCTCTATTTTATAATTTAATTAAGAGCTGAATCTTACCAAAAAATCTTTTTTCTGTGCAGAAAAAAAGTTTTATTAGAAGATCAGAAACATATGCTCTTTTTCTTTTTAACACTACTTTTCAGCACAGTACTATTAAATACTTTGTAAGTTCGCCTTAGAAATTGAGCTGTTCTTTGGAGGCACTTAAGGCCAACTATTAATAATTAAACCACTAAAATACCAATGATGTTAAAACCTAAGAAGTAATTACAAAATACACCACCAAGCTGCGGTAAAAAAAGTCATGATATTACCAGTTTCTTCACTGTACTTTATATTTTAATCACTACCATTCACATGCAAGATCTTCTTCATATTTACACTCCCAATAATAGCACTTTCATTCCCAAAGTTAAGTTCTGGCTTGCAGTGTATCCTTAGTTCTCCTGGTTGCAGCACTCTGCCTCCTAACTAGCTGGCTGATTATACTTAATAGGTAATAATTTCAACTCTAACAGAAAGAAGCTCTATCTTTCCTCAGTTTATTGACTTTTTTCATAGCTGCATCCATACAAGGAAACCAATCAAAAAAACCACAACCCCCATAAACTGCAACAAACAAAAAAAATTCAAACCAATATGAACAAGTGTCTGTTAGCAAATCCACATTCTTGTCAGAAAACACATGTATGCCTCCTCAGCTCCCTTTAGGACAAGAGAGCAATCAAATTACTTGTATTTCTCTTTTTTCCTACTAGGCCTTTCTTCATGAGTAAGATGGCAGTGCTTGTCAAAGGTATGATTTTGCTGCAGTATCTTTGTACAGTTAAAATGAAAGCAGCCTGTGTGCCTGAGTGACTTCCTAAAGAGCCCGTACCTGTGGAGAAGAGAGTCCTGAGAATCAGTGGGTGTGAAGTATGAAGTCTGTCTTCAAATACAAGGTGTTACAAAGGACTTGACACAGCTTTGTAGAGGAAGTTTGGGAGAATGTGGCTAAACTCTTCAGAAGGTTTGGTGACTGGTCTTAGCTGAAAACTCTCCCATCTCTTTACCGAAGGTCATAGTGATCATCTTTACAAAGAATGAAAGAGGAACAAGGTACCCAGAAGCCCAAGGCTTGGTCCTAGAAAACTTAAAAGAATGTGCAAGTTTCATTTATTTTGAGGAAGTAGAAAATGAGGAGGAAAGTATGTTCTGAAAGCATGGTGATTCAACTCATCTCCAGACTGTGAGAGAGAAGTCCACCAGCTGAACCTTTACTGAGTTGAAAGATGGTCTTAATTTCTTTAACTCCAGGAGCTAATAAATGTGGCTGAGACTGAGGAAACCTTTTCTAACTTCTGCTCTTCAACAGAGTAGACTAGGAATATAAATCATCATTCCAGTCCTCCAGAAAGCCTTTTATTCCCAGGATTTTATATATTAATACATGATCAAATGAAGTGAATAAAAGGCCTACCTCCTGTATCCTCAGAAGGGAAAAATACAAGAAATAACTCAGATCTCTGTTCATTTTAAATCATGTAGCTCCACTGAAAGCAACAGTATCATGGCCCTGCAGAACCAAAGTTATGCAGCAGGCAGTTACTGAGGCTCAGTAACACTGAAGTCTGTTAGCACAATTATCAATGAAGATAAATGTCTTAACAAAGTATTTAACTGGGGAGGCATGATGCCGATGCCAAAGCCAAAGGACAGTTCTCTGTATTTGAACGGAGGCAAAGTCTTGTTCTACATCAGATATAACATTAGAAGTTTTAGTTTCTAGTATAGAAGCACCTTCTTTCTAGTTTACCCTACTCACTGCTTTTAAAACTCACCATATCCCAAGGTACTTTCCAACCTTAAGACCTACAGTCTGCTAAAGAAAGTTCTGCTTTTCCCTAAAAAAACCCCAACATAATGATTTTAATTTATTTAGAGTTTTTACAATGAAAGAGCTCAGAGTGCCAAACTGTGAATAAAACACTCTTCTACTGTGGCAGATTCTAGTTCATATTTTAATCAGTACATCGCACTGTACTTCAAGGATGTCTTAAGCTCTGCTGACTTGCATGGCCCACTGCTTCTGTACTTAGCTCTGGATTCGCATGCTGTTTAGATTTTGTAGGCTGACTGCAAGTTAATATAAATAAAATGAGATATTTTTAATAAGAAATGTGGAATACTATTTCCCTAACATATCATTATCCCATCATATCAGTGATGACTTGGACTTCCTCCTTTATCGAACTTCAACTGTTTAGGCCAATTCCCATTTCCTCTGTCAATCTTACAGGTGTCTACTTCATTTTATATCTGCCCTTCTTTACAAAGGCTATGAAAAGGCAGTTTTCATCATAAAGTTCCATGAAAGTATTGAATAAAACTCCTTTGTCAGTACATACATCCAGGCTTCAGGAGGTTTTTCTTCATAGCGTGTTTATGGAAAGGAATTTTTTTAACTCTGTAACTTTTTACAGTGAGGATCACACACAGTTTGCTTCTCAATCTCTCATAAAGTACTAAAACTAAAACTATATTTTGTAAGACAGCAGTGTGTCACACCAATGCTACAAAATTTCTTTCATATTATTCCGTGGAAAAAAGGAGAGATTTCAACAAGCTTCTGGACTGAGTGTTTTTCTACTACATAATTGCAGCCTGTAAATTCCATCTCCTTTCATCACGTTTTTTGACCTCTAGCTGTACATACATGGACCTCTTTACACTGCCCTCAACATAGGAAGGACATGGACCTGATGGATCAGGTCCAGAGGAGGGCCACAAAAATGATCAGAGGGCTGAAACACCTCTCCTATGAGGACAGGCTGAGGGAGCTGGGGTTGAGCCTGGAGAAGAGAAGGCTCCACGGAGATCTTATAGTGGCCTTCCAGTACCTGAAAGAGGCCTAGAAGAAAGCTGGAGAGGGACTGTTTATAAGGGCTTGTAGCAATAGGATGAGGTGCAATGGTTTTAAACTAGAGAAGGGTAGATTTAGATTGCACATTAGGAAGAAGCTCTTTACTATAAGGGTAGGGGAACACTGGAACAGGTTGCCCAGGGAGATGGTGGAGGCCCCATCCCTGGAGACATTCAAGGTCAGGCTTGATGAAGCTCTGAGCAACCTGATGTAGTTGAGGATGTCCCAGCTTACTGCAGGGAGGCTGGACTAGATGACCTTTAGAGGCCACTTCCAACCAAAACCAGTCTATGATTCTATGATTCTCTTGTGGTGAATCTTTCACCAGACAGTACTGTTTGCAGGTACTAAAAACTTGTAATGCCATGGAAATCTAGACAATAAATTTGAAAAAGCTATTATTGGCATTTGAGGAAAAAAGTGGTGTGTAGTCAACCAGTGCTTCTCCCTCCTCCTGCCACCCACTGTCCTGGCAACCCTTCATTTTCAGGGTGCTGAAATGGAACAAAGATTAGTTGGAAGTAATTTATTTTCTCTTTTCTTCATGGAATTATCCAACTGCAATGGCTACTGTCAATAACTAATTAAAACTTAAACTGTATACTCTGAGGACACAGTCACATTAAAATGGAATAAAAAACAATTTTTGGTGGCAAATCCTTTGTTTACAGGGGAGCTAACCATCCCACAGACATGGGATAAGAAGGGTCTACATATTCCCCTGATATGTGAAAGTAAGTCCGAAAGCAAAGGTTTCTGAGTCTTACAAGTTCTTGCTGACATGGAAGAAGTCTCAATCCAACAGTTTCTTGGCCCGAGGGCAATGGAATCAACTTTGAAGAATACTACCTCATCATTTGCAACACTAAAGTTGCAGACAGGTGTCAGACAACTTGTAAGTTACCTTGACCCTAAGATAAAAGGAGGTCTGATTGTGAGCCTCATGTAAATCTTCCTAGGCATTAAAAGAATTGGTACTTTTTGTTACTGAGCCAGAGATCAATTTCTGGATGACCCTGATCTTGAGAAGATATCTTGAAGGATGAGTCTAAGATGTGTCTTTACAATACCAGAATTTCAATTTCCTGAGACTTTCTTTTCATGGGCATTCTGTAGGCCTGGATGCTTACGTCACTGGCAGATGCTCCATGTAAAATTTACCTCTTCTCACATGGGAGGAGGAATTCTACATTTTCTGATTAAAAATAATTCTTAAGAATATAAGAAAGTCATTGTACAGGAACAAGGGTCTCTTTAGCTTCATTTGCTTTCTCACAGGACTAGCTACTATGGGTACAAAAATAATCTTAGTTCTGGCACTTCGTATCTCTGTAAACATAATCCATTCCCTTGTGTGTGAGTTGTAATTATCTTTCATGACATGATCACAACTGTTTTTCCCAAAGAACTCCAGCCTCAGTTATTGCTGAGGGTGAATGCTGGTCAATTAAGTGCCCAGCAGGTATTATTTTGTTTAATCCTTATTGTTCTGTATAAGATGTGTTAACATGTCAGAATATTTATTGCATGCTATTCAATCATTAATGTAAAGACAGAATGCTTAATGCTGGATGAGCTTTTCCATGTCTCTCATTGTATTATTTCAGCACTTTTCAAGAACGTAATGGATTAATCTCCGATGTACCCCTATAATACTGAATTATTATCCCTAATTTACAGAATAATTAAAAGAGAGAAAATCATCTTAGCACTGTAAGGTAAGTAACCTAATTTGGATGGAACTTCTGAAAATCAGATCTCATGTTTGATGAACAAAACTAAAGTACATGCCACTAGTAATCCCTTCTGCTCTCAAGTCACAGTGACTTGTTTTGCAGAATACAGATGCTCTACTGAATGGACAAAACCAAAAACCAGTTGAGTGGGGCAACCTCTCAAATCAACCTCAGATCATGATCTTTGTTTTCTCTTCTCTTTAATCTACTATAAAAAATATATTTGCAACAAATAGGGCTCCAACTATATCAAACACCTTCTAGTACAAAACCTTGACTCATCTATTCAAGCAGTTCTTCCCTGTTGAATGAAAAAGCATAAAACCCATGGAAAAATAGTATGCAAATATGCCATATAATAATATACCTTCTTGCATGCACTCGGTAGAGGAAATTTAATAAACCTGTATCAAAATATACTGTAACTAGCGAATATAAATCAATTACTCTTGTCAATAATATACAAATACATCTTATACAACAAAAGTCAATGTATATTTCAATACTGAATTCAATGGGAGCAGAACTAACACACACACACACACACCCCCCCCCCATGTTCAATGGAAATTGGTTGCTACATCAAAGATTTAATTCCAGCATTCTTCTACATTTGGCGGGCTATTAAATTAAATTAGTATCTATCTTAAATTAGTATCTATCTCCGCATGTTTACAGACACACTTTCTCATGCTTACATTGTAATTGCTTCTAGAAACATAAACAATTATTTAATTTGCAGTTTAAAAAAGATTCTATGTCTGCCTTCTTCGCTGAGATGACTCAAGTTGAATGTAAATAAAACAGTGACTCACAACCACGGGTAGCCAAATTTTTAAGTCTTAAGAGAGAAGTCTTGCTCAGTAGCTGGTTTGCTGGTGAGAGCAAAGATCACAATCTTTTATTTAAAAAAACCCCAAACATTAGAAGGAAAGGTTTGACATAGATGCCGTGTTAGAACAAACCTAGATCTTCCTTAATGACAGCAAGTTTTCTCTGTTTCTGTGAGATTTCATGCAATCAACTGCTACTGTGGACAGAGTAAATAAAAGCTATTATTTACATAGGCAACAATGACAGTCCTAAGTGACAGGTTGTGCTGTTTCTTTAGCATATAACAATATAATCTAATAGAGATTAAAAGCATTTTATAAATGTTGATGTATTAATATGCTCAGTGTTTTGTAAGGCATGAAAATGAATTTATTGCATTTTAAAAACCCACAGTCCTTCCAAATCTAGCATATTTGTTTAATATTTAGGTCTATTGATTGGCTATGGTTATCCAGATGGTTTTATGTTTAATTATAAAGATTAAAAAAGGAAATCTCTAGATATCCATGCCTCTTCTTCCTTATTTTTACCCCTTGTTGTTCCCTTCCCCTTTTCTCAGCCACTGAAAGGATATCTAAAAGAAGAGTCATGTTTTTCCAAATATGAAGTTCTTCAGAACAAAATGGACATAACTGACACATTCTCCTGCCATGTTTTCAGGTTTTGAACCACACTGGTAGAAATCCATCTTTTGACAAGTGGGTCTCTCACCTCTGCTCACATATACATTTTCTATTAGTTTATGTATAATTTAAAAAACCCCTCAATCTAACTTATCACTCAGCTGCCACTGTCTTTGTCCATTACTTCAGGAATGATCAACAGCATTTAATACTTCAGAACATTTAGATAAACTTCCTAACAACCCTTTGATTTTGAAATAATTTTATCTATTATCAGAATACTACTTCTGTTCTCCAAGACAAATTCTAGCAAATAAATGTCTGCCAGTGATAGCACACTGGCAGTCTCACAGAACATTTCATCTGACAACATATGTCCAGTTAAACTCTGAGTAATAATATGCAATTTCAACTATTCAGCATTCAGGTTTAAGAGCTTCTGAGTTTTCTTTGGTTTTGCAAATGAAGATCTGTTTTTATGGAAGAGCCCCTTTGTGTTTCAAACAACCCTCTACTTCTATCCACTATTCCAGTACTATTATATGGAAGAAAAAGACACTTAAGTATCATTTGGCCTAATTAAAAATTAATATCAAGCCATATACAGTTTCCCATCTACTATCCTTATACTCTTCTCATGTTAATTACTTTCCAAGGAGATAATACAATAGAACCCAGTAAGACTTCTTGATTCCTCATCAACTTAGCTTTCTGTCAAGAAAGTTCATATTATAGCCCCTATCTCCAACCAATGTAATAAATTATAACATGCAGAAAAGTTCATTACTTTGCATAAAATTAGCACTTTTCAATGGGAAACATGATTTAAACCCCACAGTTTTCATAGCAAGTATATGTACTGGCTCATCCACTTTTATTATAGAGAAATGTCTAGTTTGGAGAAAAAGTAGATATTTACCTAAATAAAGAAATAATATTTTTAAAAATTAACTAAATACTGTTTTTTTCATGGAATAATTACAGCATGGTTATATAATTATGATTCATGCTGACTAGCACTCCAATAGTTACAGTGAAATACTTTGCTTTACACTGGTAATTTAAAGACCTCAAGAATTTTATTACACAGTTTAGAGTAAATATTAATTAGTTGGAAAGATGGCTGAAAAGTTTGTGCTCTTTCATTAAATTCTGCAGTATGAGTGAATTAATGCAATTTCACAAACCGAATGATAAACCAAAGGTGTTTGAAGAGTTTTTGGGAAAACGATGCAATGCTAAAACTAAGTCTCCTCCCACTAACAGTGGTTTTAAGTAAGGAAAGATCACATCACTAAAAATCAAGTTTTGGCACTGAATAGGCAAACGGGTGAGTGAAACAGAAGGCTACCTTTTCAAGGGCTGATTAGCATAGCTGCACTGAGTAAATGACTGTCGAGTTTTTGTATGCATGCCAAATAAAGGTTATTATCTTAGGCACTTGAAGTACTCAGAATTCATTGTATTATCAGCTTGAAGGTAATGTGTGCAGCAAACAGGTAGGTTTTGCTTATGAACACAACATACTGTTCTTAGACTTGGTTCTGGAACATGTACTCTTTTGGTGTAAGCTTTTGGATGACTTTGAACTCAGTGTTCATTAGGCAAATGGTCACCTACCACATACAAACTGACAGCTTCTAGCTGCAGAAAAAAAAATAAATACAGCAGAAGGCAGGTCAGGTGGAGGATGAAGGCTATTCAGCTCCTCATCAGAACGATTAGCCCTAGTGAAATTGCTTTGTTATGGGTATTACACATTCCAATGACATTTCCTGCATAACCTGAAATGTACGTATGGGAAGAAAGGACTTATTCTATTCTTCAGATGCTACAAAACAGAAAGGAGAAAAAACTAAAACTTTCTTGCAATGTGGAGCTTGTAAGACCTCCACTCTGGCGGGCTAGCCTAAATTTCTAAAGAGAAGCAATGGAAGTCATCATCTGTATGAAAAGACTATTACGTTTGGCACTCATATTTATCTAAGGGAAGAATATTGCTGACTCTAGGTGGTGATCAGGAAGAACAAGAAGAGTTCTTCCTTTCTGAGTGTTATCAAGTCTATCTGGTGTCCAGTTCTGGGCTGCCCAGTTCAAGAGGGACAGGGAAATACTAGAGAGAGTCCAACGGAGAGCTACAAAGATGATGAAGGGACTGGAACAT
>WTSP01018379.1:88934-109159 GCA_025331215.1 Actenoides lindsayi | reverse complement strand
CTGGATATTGCCCTGAGCCACCTGGTCTGACCTCAGCTGACCCTGCTTTGAACAGGAGGTTGGACTGATGCCTTTTTAAGGTCCCTTCCAATCTGAGGTATCCTATGATTCTATATACACACTAAGACTTGCCAGTATGCAGTTCCAGAGTACACACAAGGCACAATAACCAAGCAGAGTCAGCAAAGTCAGATACAAACAGGTAGAAAGCGTACGAAAGGGACCCTATGCCAATATTGCAGATTATGCCATTCAGCTCAGTCAAAATGATTCACCTGCCCATTGCAGTGTGTCTCTAGCACTGCTCCTAACACATCTGTACCACAGGGTTTTGTTTGTTTTAACAACAGCCTAAATTCAATAATGGTTTTGGAACTGAGCATTTAACACTGTTGCCAAAAATGTTCCAGCATGCATGCATCACTCTGAAGCACCTTGCTATATAGGTGTTTCAAAATTTCTACTCTTTTATTTGACGTGAATTACTAGTAAAACTTCAAAAGTCTCAGTCTCCAAAACAGCTAGAACTGCTATCATAGTTGCCTATCAAGCTCAATGCAGAAGACACAGAAAAACTCTTGATTTCAAACCATGCCAGTAGTTCCATGGAATTACTAGGATATTCACAGAGTTTACATTTCAACACATGTTGGTATCTTCACAGGATGCACTGAAATTGTGTCTGATCTTTGCCACAGGAAAGCATTTGTTCATAGCTCTCCCCCTCCTTCCTTATTACTTTAAAAGGACTGGACATAATCTATTAAGTTCAAGCAAGAAACGTATTCCAAAGATGGCAAATGTCTCCTAGATAAGGATAGATAAGCAAATTGCAACTTGGATTAGTAGGTGAGTCCTCAACTATGCAGTTCTTTCCAAAGCTTTATTCGTTCAGTAAGTCAGACTGATGACTGTATTTGTCTAGTGCTAAACCACCACTGGAGGCAGAACGGGGCTTCCCTGCTTCTTCTGTTCAGTTTGGTCTTTTTTGCCCTCACGGCATCTGCACTGCTCAGTAGTGTCACACTCTTATTTGAGTTACAGCACTGCACACTACCAGAAGTAAGAACACTGAAGTTATGTTTTATTGTAGTTACTTGTTGCTGTTCCAGTATCATAGCTAATTTGTACTTCCAATGACTGAACTTTCCTCAAAATAGTTAGAAAGTATGGAAGATTTTAACAGCATCTTTTACTAACATCTCCATGACTAAGTTATTAAAAAAAAAAAACAACAAAAAAACCAAAACAAACAAACAAACAAAAAAGCAAAAAAAAAAGCTAGTATTAATTATTATTAATGACAACAAGAGACTGCTTCTATTCTGATTTAAACACTCCCAGAGTATGCATGTGCTACTGCATCAATGCTAATGACAAGGTATTGCATCTCCATAGATGACAGCAAATTGCTTTCGATGGAATAAACTCTGTGCTCATTATTTGGTATCTTGGAAACTTAATACCACCTTATTTGATAACCTTTGACTCATCAAAGCATGCATGTTATAATCCATGATCTCTAAGAGAAAAGGTGCTTTATGCCATTAAGAAATATTAAGAGAAATCTGTTTGTCAGAATAGTGCAATATTTTACTTAACTCTGATAAGCCCTGTGGTACTTGTATATCAAAACCTGTTTTCGTGGTATGAGAAAAAAATCCACAGTACACCCTGAATAACAGTCTGCTTCTATGTTTTGCCCCAAACTACATTGCTTTGACAAGACATTTGTAACCAACTCCAAATATGCACATTTTGAGGAGCTCGATCTCCTGAAACAAAGTATACAGCATATTATGTAAATTAAATTGAGTATGTAAATATTATATAAACAAATGTATACATTTGAGAAACAGGAACAATGAGTTTACATAACAAGCAGGCACTGATAAACCTATATAATACATTCTTTTATATGGTATGTTTTTTTAAAATCTATTAAGAGATACCAATATATTGCTAGGTGCAAATTCTACTTTATTTAGTATCCTAGGTAGAATAATTATACTTTTTTTTTTTTTAGTATATTTAGCCCTACACCATATAGAAAACTTATCTATAAATAGACCCACATTTACAAGTGTTTGTTAATTTATTGTATTCATTTGTAAAGCTTCCAGTGAACTTATACTGGTTTACAGGTTGCTTATGAATTTAGCTGCTAGTTAACACATTGGGAAATTTTGACCCAAAAATGAGAACGTGATATTATTTCTTCTAGTTACTGGTAAGTATATGTTTAATATAAAATTTAAAACTTAATTTCTTTGACACGTCTGTTTAACTGTTGCAGTTCTGCAGAGTAGTATGAGCTACTGAGGCCCTGGTACGTATGATGGAGAGAAAGACCAGTCTCTAGTGGTAACGCTTCCAGTCTGCGTACAATGGCCCTAGCATGTATTGTTTTCTGTCCACACACTGTGTTTCAACATCTGCAGTCCTGTCTTGCTCTGAACCTGACCACGTCATTACCAATCAATCCAACAGCTAAATGACCGGTGTCTGGCCAGACAGATACAACAACTCAGTGTTGTGATAACAAATTTAAAATGCTTTGTGTGTGTGAACATTCATGTATTCTCATGGAGAGCAGAAGGTGATTAGTAAGAAACATGGATATATACTAAATCTGTTCCACTAAAAAATAATCTCATTCAGTGCACAGGTAAGCATATAACTTCAAGCCCTTCTTTCTCCCAACCAGTTCACTGATGGTCAAACTCAAGATACACAGCTCAAGCACCACTGAGTTTAGCCCTAAAGAAATAAAACCTGCTGTTGATGAGCATTCACAAAAAGAGAGAGTGAAAGGAGAACTTGAAAACTAATCATTTCTCAACAGTAATTCCGTTTCACCACATTTGCAGGTTCTGAAATAAATGTAATACTCCCATAAAACAGAGTTGATGCCTTGCCCAGGCCCACCCTTGGATCCCTGCAATGATACACCTGGATACAGGAAAGGACTGTTCAAAAGAGAATTCAGTAGGAGAGTGTCCCAGTGCTGCATTCTCCCCTGACAATTGCCATTATTCTGTCGAGTGTCGTGTCTTGCAGGCATACACAACTACTGCATCACCTCTGCAATTAATGTGAAAGCAGATAGTTATAGGCCTATAATGATGCTTTACAAATGGTGCAAACACCAAAATGCATTAAGCATCAAAGAAATCTACTTTTTTAATTCCCATCCCCCTTCTCCTTTCCTGAGACTAATATTCATTCAGTGTTCCTCTCTGACATGATCTCTGCAAGCTCAAGGTGAGAAAAATCGCAATTCTTCCAGAATCTAAAGATTTTGTGGCAACTGAGGGCTGTTACGCTGTGCTTTGTTAATAGTTTGGTTTTCTTAGTAGAAAGGAGCTTGCCCTTTTTCTGTTATTTTTAAACTATAAATAAATAATGCATGAGATTTATGGTAACTTCTTAATAGAAAAATACAAATTGCATCTTATTGGCAATTACAGAAGGCTTTATCTTACAAAAGTTACAGAATTTTGCTGGTCACACATGACATAAATGGCTCACAAAAGGATATTTCTGTGCATTTAACCTGAAAAGGCATTCTTCTTCATTATGAAGTGTCCATTTACTAGCATTATGTCCTAAACCTCCCTTCATTTTGTTTCCTTCTCTCTTTAGAAATAACAGATAAATAAACAGACATTTGCTATTCATATGAAGATGGATTCCTGCTTAAATTTGGTGCTTGGTTCATGACTCTTTCTTTGAGATAACTGAGCTTTTTATTTTGCAAGTCTTACACCTCTTTCTTTGAGAAACTGCTCAAATTCAAAATGGGCAAAGAAGGAGGGCATCAGTTTCAGACAGATTTCAGTAGGGCAAAGTGCAACTACTTTCTTGTTTTCAAGAACAAATCATAATCATGCTCATAGTTAAGACTCATCCATGATATCTCCACGAAGGGACGCAAGAAAGAAAATGTACCCATATCAAAATACTGATGCCCTTAATTCCACCTTCTCTTACAGCTTCTGGTAGAAGCTATACTACACATACACAAGCTGCAGATCATAAGGACAATTTCTGGTAACTAATGTAGATGCTTAGATGATAAGAAGCAGACACATGGTGCTAGAGTCCCTCTGTAGTCAACAATCACAGACATCTGCGGGGAGAGATTCATCTTCCCTGCTTGAACTGTGGCATTTGAAGATGTACTGAATTATCCAACAGAAATGTCCATTTCCCTTGATAACTGTAAGGAAATCCTAACCAACTACCTGAAACTTGGACTGTGACTTTCACAGGGATAATGTTAAGCTATTATGCTTATTAGGCTAATAATAAGCTATATGATAAGAACACACTGAGGCAGTAAAAGGAAAAGGGCTCTGGTTTTTGTTGTGTCCCTTCCCCAATGGCAGAATTAAGCCTAGAAACAGAGAAAACACACAACACGTGATGACCAAGGGGAGACAGCTGAGAAGGAAGCTTTCCGGACTGGTTTGGACAGTGTTATTTACCTATTAGACCTGTGGCTTTGAAGAAAATATGTTACTGGAAAGATAACAGGGCAATACCTGTAAAAAAGCAAAAAAAGAAGAGAGTGTCAAAGCCAGGAAATGTATCATTCAGAGCAGGAAGGAAAAATTGCCTTTGGGGCAGTTTGTTTAGAGCAGAGAGAATAAAAAGAAACCCAGAAGAGATCAAAGAGAAAAAAAAAATTAACTCTTTGTGAGAGAAAACACACTCAGAGATCTAGAAGAGAAAAGGTAGAAGAGTCAGGCAACTATTTGGTTAGATCTTACACTTCATACGAATCAAAGGATGGACTTCAGATGAGAGTGTTTCTGAGCAAGAAGGCAGATTACAGAGCAGGTCAGCATAAATGACAGAGAATGTAGATACAGTTTCACAGGAGAGAAAGTAAAAAGGAATAGCTCAAAAGAAGGGCTCAAACAAGGTGAGGTAATTCTTCTGGATGCAGCAAGAGTATAGTGCAATGAACTGGAAAGCTCTCGCTAGCAGCAATCTTGCTAGATGATGTCAATTTAATCTTAAGAGAACATGAGCCAACTGTGAACTCTTTGGGCAAGCATTTTCAATTTGCTCGTTCTCAATAAGCAAGACAGTTCCTGCACTCAAGGAACTGTTTTGCTATACTTATCAAAATGCGAACTAGAATAACAATGTCTTTAGTATAAACATACAGGTTCTTCAGATTCAAAGAAGGCCTTGCATTCCGGAAAGCATGCCTCATTTTTCTCAGCACTACTTGTTCTAATACAACATACCATCTCCCCACACAAATTTTACATTTTAAGGACAACTTGCAAATTTTACATTTAAAAAAAATGCAAATCAACACCAGAAAAACCATACTCCAAAATGAATTTTCAGTTAGAATAATCAACGGCATCAAAGGGCTAGCAGATAAATTCAAATTTTTAAGTTACCTCCTACTACAGCTGAGTATTCACTGCCAAGAGCTGGACCACGCCAGTACAATGGTACCTTGCAAAGTCATGCTCCACATGTAATTCTTGCTATGTTTTAATTTTCAAAATATGGTTGAAACCTTGACATTTTTTATAGTCCTTATTTGTGGCCTAAACCTTACATTCTTTCTACTAGCTTATGTTCAAAAACACTAATACACCAAATGAAACCTCTTTAAATTTAGTTTAGGTCTTACTTTTGAAACCAATTACTTAATATGTGATTATTTATTATACCATTGACTACCACTGTTATTAGCCCTTTTTGACGATGCTTATACAAGCACTGAAGCCTCCTTCCTCAGGATTCATTTTTAATGAAGATACCTGTCTAGTAATATTCTTTTTATTTAAGATGGTACAAGTATTTATAGGATTACAACTCTGATTATGTATTATGTACATTTTTTGTCTCTCCAAATCTTTTGCACACTTCTGCACTAGCAGAAGAAAAATGGATTAAAAAAAATAATGACCTAACAAAAAAGTCATCAGACTGCAAGGTATACAACATACTTTTGCATTAGTTACTGTGTACATGATTTTTAAGTACAATCCAGTAAAAGCACATTATAGGTGGAATTTATGCTGTAAATAACTGTTAATTGCCTGCATGATCTTCTTATACTGCCTTTTCTCAAAAGAAAAATTATATTATTGCTAAGATATGCATGTATAGGAACACATTTTTAAAGAGTAATGAACTGAATAGGAAAACTAAAAATAATTAAATCCAATTAATTTAGGATTTTGTAAAACACCTTTGGAAATGAGGTATTCTGCTTCTCAACTGCTGAGAGCAAGAAATAATCATGATTCACTATTGGAAGGCACCAATACTGTTAGTTTCTATCCAGTGCACCTGCATTCTGTAAACAATGTGAGTTGGTACTTCGCAGCTTTACATGGCATCAAAGCTCCATTTCAAATATCCTGTAGGTACACACAGTAGGAGACAGACACACCCTAAACACTTCACAATCTAAACCCGAAATAAAGTATATGAAGTAAATTCTCCAATGCATAGATGACATCTGTGCCAAAACAAAGCATAAACAAGGCCCTTTTAATAATCTGTTACCACTACTGTAATATCATTCATAGGGTTTCACTACGGAAGTACAGATTTGACTTCCCCTGAAGTCATTGGCAAGCCTATCACTGCATATAATATATTTCATGCTTAAGTGTCTTTATCATTTTGTTTTCTGTTATCTCTGTGATTACAGACTTTTCCCCATTGAGTCATCATTAAATGACAAGATAAAAATGTCCCTGTTGTTATAAACAAAGGTAATCCCTCTTTTGTAAATGTGATGGTGATGATGGTGATGATTATTATTAGGAGGGGAGCTTTCAAATCGATTCTTGATGTTTTGTTATTCCTTGCTTATTCCATGTTAAAAGTATCTGAATGACAGTTTAATGGAAGAGGCAGCTCTGCCCGTAACTCATATGGCCAAGATCATGAGGAAAAGGCCTCCTTGTCTGTCACAACCTCTTCACAGATCTGTTTCTGTGTGGCAAGCACAACTATACAACAAAAGTAATTGTTCTCATAACACGCCTCATCTAAATGATTTGTTTTGCAAAGGCCAGTGAGATAAGTTCCTTATAGCTTTGTCACAGAAAAAAAAAGAAATTAAATTGTTACACGAGTGGAAATCTCATCTCATCCCTTTGGCTGTCTCTCTTGTCCATTTTCCTTTGCTCAACTCAAGCATCAAGACCTAGATGCACTACAGCTGGAAATTTACTTGCACAGTTCCTGAAAAAAAAATAATTTTATGTGAACCATGATCTGGCTGGAGTGCTGCCATCTTTGTCTGCTGTTCAAGAACTATCTGTTGTCACTTAGAGACTCCTTAATCCTCTTGTGTAATTTCCATCACCAATGGCTATTATTAGTAACAGCAATTCATCCTAATTTGCCTGTCCTTTTTTTCCTCAGTAGTTTTATCTAACATAATCTGTTATACCTTATAAAGGTCTGAGGGATTTGAAGAGAAAAAATACCCTACCAATTTTTTGTTACTTCAGAAGAAATGAGAACTTCCATATCCTTTTTCAGGTACCTAAACAAATCTTACCTTCCTACAGCCTAGATAACATTAAAGGAAAATTTTATACAGCACTGTATACACATATAATTTTTAATATAATTAGAAAGGCACTGATGGTAAAATAATAATAAAGTTCTTTCTTTTGAGCAATAATACCATCAGTCTCCCATAGAAGTCCTATGTCACCTTTATTAATAGCTGTAAAAAGGGCATTCAAGGAAATACATGGCATTCAGTCTGGAAGCATTGAAAAGGCATGGTATCATTCAGACAGCTTCACAGGAAGAACAGCCACTACTTCAAACAGAGTAATTGTTTATGTGTGTGAAGAGTTTTATTCATCTAGTTAACAACACTGAAGGTAAAATGACTTTGCAGTATTAGACCGAAAAAAGAAATAATATGCAAGTGCACTACAGGATATGAAACACCAGAGCAAATGTACAACATGAAACTAACAGCCATAGCTTGCAGCAAGTTAAAACCAGAAGCACCTGTCAGAAGCCATATAACTTAAAATTCAGAAATAGAGGAAATAAATCAACAGAATGCTAAAAAGGAAATTAAGCAAAGAAGCCACTGAAATATCTCTGCCAGAGACCATTTAGAAAGCATGCGTCATATGAAAGTTGTTGCAAGTAGAAATCACTGTAATAGAAGCAGAAACATATAACTTTTCTCCTTTGAATTCCAACTTATACAGCTCTCCACAACTGGCCTTATTTTAACTTAGTAGTAATTGAAAAGTTGATGAGTAACCTAAGGAGAGAACTAAAACTTCATCTTAAAAAAAGTTCTCATCCCTATTCCTTGTAGCAAATTCAGCAGCAGAGACTATGCACAAAGGTCAGATGAAGATGGTAGCAGCACAGGGAGTAACTGGGAAAACAGCTGCCCGAACAAATAGCTGTTCTTGGAGGCTCTTAAAGAGGAGACTGAAAACTCAATGAAGTGATGAAATGATCAACAGGTTACACAGAACAAACAAGGCAGTAGCAATGTTCATTGTTAGGCTGTAGATGAGGAGTAGCGTAAATCAAACATTCCACAAGCAGGACAAAAACAGAAATAAAGGTTTTTTGGGACAATTTCTGGTGAGGGATGGTTAAGATACAGTGACCCAGCACAAGAGTTTCTGTAACAACTATGGTGATACTGCTTCAGGCAGAGAATGTTCTCTGAGAAAACTACTGTTCATTCTCAGTCCAAAGAAAGAGAAAAGAGAAGTCCCCTTTTTGTTATATCCTCATATTTGCATTTTTGTAGCAGCACCATCCTGCATGCTTATGTTCAATTTACCACTCCCCGGAGCCTGTGTCTCTAATACTTTTCTTAGTCAGCATTCTCACATTTTATGTTTTTCATTGTTTTTACACTGAGAACCTCTTTGTATTCATCTTGATTACATTTTATTCCGTTAACATCTGCCTCTCTGTTAATTGCTCTCCTTCCTACAGCCTTTTATGTCAAACTTCGCAAATGTTAGCAAGCTCTCCTAGATTAATTTTTGTCAGCAAATATGATTGGTGCAATCTTCATTCCTTCCTTCATTTGCTTTATTTTCTCAAGACAAACTTCTTGCCAAATTTTTTACCAACGCACACATTGCTTCAGTACCTCATGAAAGTCATGGAACTCATTAAATCTGTATCTATTACATTTCCTATTTTCACTGAATCTGCTACATTAAAATAATCAAGGTAACTAGGGGTGCACAAAAGCAGAATTAATAAAGTGAGTTATATCACAGTCGGTGCATACTCATACACTGAGGGATGTAAATGCTACATAGCATTTCTTCAAATATATTTTAATCCTTTAATATATTTAATTTTCAGTTTATCGGTAATTCATGAGGTCTCTCATCACCCATCTAGTTCCCATGAAAAAAATGGAAGATGTTTTAGCTAAGCTGTAAAGAAAGGGTAGGGTTCTACAGGAGCATCCTGATGGTAGGAGAGAATTTCTATGTCATTCTCTGGCCAATGATTTGCAGAATATATTCCTACAAGGAGCTATTAGCTTCTGACATTGCCAGATCAGAGGAAAAAGGGCAAATAAGTCTACTGAATTGAAAAAGGTAAATCAGCAGACATTCAGCTGAAAAGAAACAAGCAAATAAAAAGTAACCTCAAAACCAGAAAAGGACAAAAAGCTTAAGGGAAACTATGACACATTAGTTCATACTAGGAAAGACTACTAGTCATCATAATCTGTTCTACAGAAATCTATGGATTTTCTTTTGCAACAGGTTCCCAAATACCCACTAAGAAAATCTGTTGCATTGCTTTCCCTATTGCAAAATGTTAAATATTCTTAAGAACCATATATAAAACCCCTTATTATCATCTTTTTTTTGTCTCTGATAAGACAAGTGCAAGGACTACATTTAGGAGGAAAAATTGTGGGAGAGTGCATACAGGTTGAAGAAATACTATATTACACTTCAGGATATACACTAACAGGAGACGGTCACATAACTATCTGCTTGATTATACTGTGTATGAGTAAGAGCATATATGCTTGCATTAGGAGCATATATGAGGTTGTACATTCAGGCTTAACTGTCAGATTTCCCTACTTAAGTTACTGCAATGTACAAAAGTAATGTTGAATTAATGTGAGGTTTTTTTACTTTATTTAAATATCACTATAACATTTCAGTGTCGTTGTAACGGACTCGACATGTCGTTGTGGAGACTGACTCGACACACACACACACACACACATTCCAATCCCTCGGACAAGCTGAGGTTTCCCACATTTCAGGTCAATAAAAAAAGTTAAGATAGAGTTATGTAGAAAGGGTTGAGAGAAAAAAACAGGGTTTTTTTTTCATATACAAAAATGAGTTCAGTTAGAATGCAATACGAGGCTAAATCTTGTTTTACTTGGATGATGTTCTTCTATTTCTTGCTATTCTCAGTTTTTGTTATGCCCTTTGAAATTCACAGTGACTAAACTTCTTTCTCTTACGACTCTAAGTAGCAAATATTAAATGTTGCAAAACAGCATTTTAGTAAAACAGCTCAGAATTTAATACACTAGCATTACTTAAGCATTCATGACATCCACCAAACGCGTTCAGCACTGCTCACACCTGCAGCTGTGTGAAAGCACCGAGCCAGTGGGATCTGGAAAATTCTCATCTTAGCCTGGACCAGGATAGTACTGAAAAATTATACCGATGCAACTGATTAGAAAATGATCTGTAAGACTTTTCTGAAATATTCTAAATATCACTATTGGACAGACCTGCCTGCTACTTAGCCAGAATTTCCTCTTTCTCAGATGCATCTCATTAACAGGTACAGTTACGGTTACACACATGCTGAAAAACTGTGTCATCTTCAGGTAATAACTGACTTGAGTTTTTAAATAACCTAAGTTGTAATCAGAAAATGCAACCTTCAGGTTGTCAATTAGTAATACTTTTTTTTCACACTTTTGAGTCCTGTAATAAGGTATAGAAAACCCTTCATATAAAATTGTGAGATTCCGTTAACAACTAGATTGAGCATCTCTGTCATTTAACAAAGGCTGCTTCTGGACAAACTGATTTCCCCTATTATTTTATACTTCACATTCTAGTAGAAACTGATTGTTTTAGAGAGGCTGTTACTTTATAGATGGAACTAGTGTGAGGTGGAAAACCAAAGCATCACTCAATAATTTTCCCTATTTTGAAAAAGAAAGAATAGTCAAATTATAGAAGTTTGCAAAGCCTCGTGAAGATGCAGAAGAATACATAGACTTTGAGGGCCATCAAATGCTAAATAAAGGCCTTAACATGTGAAAAAAAATCTCTCACTGTTGAAGAAGCACTGGCCACCTCTCCTGAGATGGTAAATGTCTTGGGAAAGGTAGCTGTGAGCCTAGAATTTGCTCATACTGAGAACACTGTGCACAAAATAGACTAGTGCCTGTGATCTAGAAAGACATCATCAAGCACAATGAGTGGTGCAGTGGACAGATGTTGGATGAATTAGCATGTAAGCCCACACAGATAACAAGGAGCCACCTTTTAGGGCCCAAGGCACTAGTGGCACATTTGTATAAGCTCTCACTACATCAGAGGAATGGCTTCAGGCAACTCAAGCATAGCAAAATTTAACAACTCTTCTCGAGTCCTACAGGTGTGTCTGAACATTGATCTACTGAGTACCAATCCAGTTCATCCTTTCTTATGCAATTCATCATGACAAATAAAATTCTTCTTTTATACAGATACCTCCTCACAGAACCGAATAAAATAGAAACTCAAAAAGTTAGCAACATGATAGGATCTTGAGATTCTTATTAACACAAGTGGTACTTGTGTGTGAATCATCTGAAAATGTTGTAATTTAATTTACAAATCTAAATACAAATGTTACACAGCACTTAATGCTTCCAGATCTAGCCACTGCTTTGTGGCCATTTTGCTAGTAAGGTCTCCTGCTATAGTTAAGAACACTATGGCTCGGTCAGAGCTTGGAAAGGTAAATCTTTAGCCACTCATATTTTTAGTACAATGTTCATAATTTTCCTTTTTTTCTTTTGTTCTTATTTTCAGAGAAGAATGCAAAATGAAGAATATTAACTAGGACCAACTGGATCATTTGATTAGACACTAACAAGCATATCAGAAATGTATCCTTGAAAGAATACACTTTCATGATTGGGCTAGGGCATTTACCAAATGTCAAATTTTTTAAGTGCAATGTAGTTTCAAAGCTGACAAGGTATTCAGCTTTTACAGAGTATCTGACTCAACCTCCATTTAATTTGTCCTATGATTTTCCCATGGATAGATTATACATTTTAACAACAAGAAAGAACTTATTTATCTTGCTTTGACTACAGGTTTTCTCCATTCACTGATAAGTTGAATTTCACACAGGTTTACAATAGATAAACACAAAAGAGAATCAAGCCTTCAGATTTTCTCAAACTGTTATAACAACTTCAAGTGCCAGTGTCCTACAAAGAAATGCTTGCTCCAACAGTTAATGGAGGATTGAAATCAACATTTAGGTTAATTTTTTCTTTACAAAGCAGTGAAAAGCTGCAACATCAACTACCTCTCCCTGGCATAAGCTTTCAATGCGAGTTGTACCAGATCACACCAAGAGTGATTTCAGCCCTACACAGGTGTGTGAGGCTAGAAGTGAAAAGAAGCAAAGAAGAACTTGTGCTCCCACACTGCAGATGATAGATAAGCACTACCAGTAAGGCATTCTGAAATAAAGTTAATGCCAACATCCTGCTTTACTGGAATTATCCTAACACTCTGTTCAGACAGATTTGTATCAAATTTCTCTCTACCCTTAGTTTCCATAGAACTGAGTTAGATAATCCATATCCCATACGTCCTCTTCTTCCAGAGCAAAGCTCCTCTCCTGCTTTCCTCTGCAATATTTCTCCTTTCCGGAGACATTCTTGTCTCATTCACTGTAATCCTTTCTCTGCATTCTTTCCAAAGAGCTCTGTAAAATTCTGTTCTTGCTTAACTGGTGTTCCTGAAAATGAATTCCGGGAAATCTTACAATGATCAGACCAAAAATTAAGAAATGTACATTGTGCTAAAAGGTTCACACGCAGGTTAGTCTGTCCCAAACAGAAAGCTACATGAAAGGCCATCATGGAAACTCTGAATAATACTGGTTGCTCTTCTGGGTGACCCATTTTGGAATGAATTACAATATAGTCCAAAATGCTACAAGAGTTTATTGCCTTACAACAAGAAAAAAATTGTCTGCGGTAGAAGAAAAGAACAAGAGAAGAAAGAAAGAAAACTCTCCAGAACAGTGCACATCATGCACTCCAACACTAGTGATCAGTCTTAGTTTTCTAAATCAGATAATCCAACAGAATGATAGTACTGTTTGTAATGTGGGTAATGTTTTAGCAATTATTAACAATAGATATTTAAATTAAAACAACTGTTGCCTAATAAACTTCAATTGAAATGTAACAATATAGACACAGCACAGCTGTATTTTCCAAATGCTGAATAAAGTAGCCATTACCTTAAATAAGAAAGTTAAGATGAAAAAGTTACCTCAGCATTCAACTGTTTGCAATTCCTTAAAAGAGCTTTACCAGTTTTGAATATTGATGAGGACTGTAATCTGGCTAACATCAGGAGTGGCTATCATAATGCACTGCATAATTAAGAAGACAGTGATAATCTGGTCCCTGATCGTGCAAAGCAGAATTTGGTGAGGTCATGAAGTTACTGTGCCTAAATGAGCATCTATTTGCATTATAAGATTGCCTTATTGTATATCAAGGACCATTCAGTGTTGGCATAAAGGTGTTTTCAGCCCCTATTCCCCTCATTCCTGCCAATTCTTAAGCACTGACCAAAGACTGATCAGGCTAAAACAAATATATATTAAATATTGTATTATTAACTATATATCTTTAACTTCTCTGACATTTGTAACCAGTCCAGGTCCCACAAACAGATTTTTTTCAGCACAATCAGGAGTGGCAGTGCAAAGCAGGTAAAGCAGGAATTTCCTAAAGCACCTGGCTGGAAGCAGTTGCAAAGTATTACAGAGACAGTACACGAGAGAGTATAGGAAGAGGTCATCCTCTGTCTTTCAGCTTACTGCTTTCTGGTGCTTTCTCTTGATATGCTCTTTCCTTCTCTCCTGGGTATTGACTGTGCAAATTGCATCATTCAACCTGCACTATGTTTCAATATAATCCTTAAACTTGGCTCTTGGAAAAGGAGGAAGAAATGATAACTGTTAATAGCAATTCCATAGCCACATAACTTATTGGCAGAACAGGGATTTGAATTTGGCTCTCCCATAAAGTTAAAAAAAGCCACCCCACAAATAGCCTATGAATTAGTTTGATAGGCTTATCCCAATTTCTCCTGTTGAAGCTGTTCCACTGAGTAAGCTGAGTATAAATTAAAGCAAGAATTTGAACAATGGTTTGTAGGTGGGTGAGCACCAAAAAACACATCTTCTGAGTCTTTCTCCTTAACAGCTGAGAAACCCTTCATCTCTAGTAGCTGCATTCTTACACAGTGCTTAAGGTTTAATGAATCAAAATGTATGATAAAGCCAGTTTAACCAGAATTCCTGACCAGATCTGACACAAACCCTACATTTCTCTAGGGACCCAAAATATCCAGTAGAGCTTTTTTTGTAATGCCTAATGCAATTTCAAAGAGTCTGATTAAATGAGGCAGAAACTAGATACAAGACTCTGATTTAGAATTTACAGACTACATTTCAGTGACATCTCATACAATTTTATTTTACCAGGCTAATTAATTTCCACTAAATGACACACTGTAAAAATACAGGGTTCTGAGGAGAAACTGTAAGAAAACTCATTTTTAATAGGGGAATGCATCTATTATTTAATAAAAGAACCAACTTACTACAACAGACAACTTAGGGAACACATAATCATGTAAGCGGAAGTTAAAAATAGCTTAAAACATGTTCCCTGCTGAAGAATTATGATGAGCTTTTAGTAGAAATTGCTATATGAGGCAGAGAATGTATAGATTGAAAATCACTGTTGCAAGGGTCAGTGCAAATGGATTTTGTTTTCCTTTCATACAGATTCAAATATCCATTTATCTCTCTCAATGTTTAGAAATACTTATCAGATCTAAATAATCTTATTTTATAATACAATAATATTTTATTAATGTGTGATATCACATTGGTGGTGATTAATTAATATTGTATATAAGTTTATGAGATCTAAACATCGTGTATATTTGGAGTTGCTAATTAGAGCTAATTAAACACTCTGGACAATGGCTCTAAGTATTCACAGATAAGACCAAACCCTGCTTGATGAAAAAACAATTGTGATAAAATGCTAAGTCTATATCTTTCTTAAAGGTCAAATACTGAAAAGACTGAAAATGAAACAAATCCATCAAGCCCTCTAGTGGAGGGAACAGAAGGTGGCTCACACCAGGGATTCAATCTTTGCTTTTAAGACATTTGGCTATGAATCCTCTGATATTAATAAATTATTAAGATCTAACACACTTTTTAAGGAACATTTGAGGCTGTCTTTTCCTTGTCATCTTCAGCACAGTGCAAGCATAACTCTTTATGGCAAGGCATGTGCATGCTGAGCTTGCTTTTTTGAGTGAGAGAATAGTTTGACCATTTTCCATGTACCTTGACTCTTCTGCACAAAAACGCTTCAGTGCTGTAACATGTAAGGAAACCACATTTCAGTGCTAGAAGTGTATTGGAATAGGGCTGGGCAAGTACTGTAGGAAATCAAGTAATCTTGTGATGACAACACTACAAAGAAAGCAGGAGTCCCTGTTTTGTTCCTGTTTGCCACTGAAGGTATTCAGATGACATACTGATAATTGTCTAGACAACTAATACCTGGCTGACCTCAGTTATAGACACTGGAGACATCCCTGTGGTACCCTGCCATCAGATTTTGCAACCAGAAAGTACACATGTATTCTGTGTCTTTCGTATAACTTAGACCACAATTAGTTATGATATTGTTCGATATCACATCTGGTCTCCTCTCCTCCCCAGTAAATCTCCTCTTCAGTAAATCTGGTAGAACTTCCAAAAAATCTCTGTAAATTTTAACATTTCCTTCTGGATGGCTTTGCCAAAGTATCACACAGTTAAATGAAAGACAACACCAGCTGATAAAAGTTGCCAGTGCTACAGATTTTTCAGCAGAAAGAAGACATTGCCAAAGCCAAAATGGGACAATGAATTTTAAGAACACATTTGTTTCCTGAAGCTATTCATCTGCTATGGACAAAGAGTAAAGCTGAATTATCAGCATACCCTAATCATGTTACTTGGTTTTGAGAACACGATCTGAATATTTACTTTGTTCCTCTGAGAAATTCCACCTTCCCCCACCAACCTTGATGCAGAAAAAATGAGGGAGACTTCCTCAATTTTAGGAAGCTAGATGACAGACACAATTACTTTTCATTATATTTCTTGTTTTATTCTTCAGTTCAAACAAACAAACAAACAAACAAACCCAAACCCAACCACCACCCCTCCAGAAATTTCTCCTTGACCTGAGGTCTGAACCTGACCTATGGCTTAATCACACACAGCCAAGAAACACAGTAGGAAGACCAGCACAAGCCACAGACATTATGGTAAATATTTTCTCTCAGTGATTATATTGGAAGCATCTTCTGACGAACAAGGGGGGTTTTTTTGTGAAAAATGGTTTACCACGGCAATTGCAGTGACATTATTTCATATCCACAAATCTGTCTGGTGGTTTGATTTTTGTGAGGGATTTTGTGTGTGTGCAGGTTCCCCCCATGGATATCACCTAGTATTTTCTTTCATATATTTTATATACATTCTAATAGAGAATTCTTCGTGTAAATAATTCCTGAACAGAATCTTTTAATTCTTATATAACATCTTGGAAGACAAATGGCATTATTATCTTTTGTCTGGAAGTTGGCATTTTGTCATTCAGTCTTAAATGAAGCCTCTGGGCTAAGTCAGTTCCTCAGTTTCCGTACTTCTGACATTGTTAGATTAGATTGTGAAGTAGGTACAAAATATTTCACTGACATGTTGAAAAGCTACATTACATCATGGCCTGACACACTTCAGCCTGTTTTTCCTTAGTAGTATCAACGTGTTTCATCTAAGCCACGATAAAGTTTTCAGTAAAGATAAAATTCATTTTATCAAAATTCATTAATCTGTGTTGTATTGCACAGACCTTGCTTCTTTTCCATTTGCTGATCTAAACTGAAACCACTGCAACTGACTTCTCCAGTATGGCCATTTCTCAGTGATGATGGAAGTTTAATTTTGAGGTGGACTGTATTTGGAAAACCACCAAGAAGTAGTTCCCACTGTACATTCCCTCCCTTTTTGTGTTCATCTGCTCATTCAGCTGCAGTATAATTATGCGACCCATGCAGTGAGTAAACTGCTGCTGCTATCAATGTAAGCGTACCTTTGTATATTTAAGTCGGCTTACCACCTGATGCTCTATTGCAGCTTTTTGTGGCTCCTCCATGGTTTTAGTTGTCCTATCTACTTGTTTTGCTTTTATTTGATGCAATTCTAAGGCTAGTTGTCTTAATTTTTCCTTTTGCCAAAGTAATTTTTTTTATTCGATAGCTCTTGATCTGATGTCTGTCAAATTATGAATAAATGCTAGAAAACTCTTATTTTCTGCCTTTACGAGCTGTAAACTCTGTTGCTCTACTGCCTTTCCGTATTTTCCCTAAAACTAACCTTAGTTGTAACTTCTTACAACCAGCACATCATCACCTGTCATGACAGTTTAAATTATAGGGAAAATAATGTCTGGTATAGTAGTATAGAGAGCACAACATTTTTTTGCCCTCTACTCTTGAAAATGTTATGACTATGATAAACAGGCTGATCTTACGATGATCTTACGACTTGCATTAATGTTTTCCTAAGCAAATGGTTGGTTGTATCACTGGACTTAGGTCCTTCATGATGCAAAAAACCCCAATGTCCCTGAACAGGAAATGGATTACTCTCAGGTCTGTTTTCAAGAAGCAAATTTTTGTTTATCAGTTCTGTTTGTCTAGGGCTTTTTTAATTCACTATTAATCGCAGCAAACATAATAAAGGCAACGAAGAAGATGACTGTCACTCCCTCATTGTCAAGAGATCCAGTATTTCCACAGAGTCAACGGCTAAATTCCTCACTAACATAAGACACCTAGTAGGTGCTGTCCTACAGCAGCTGGAAGCTGAAGAAAATTGGTTAATTTGACCCGCTGCTTGGAATGTAAGGGACAATGTAATTTACCACACATAGAGGAGCTAAGTTAAAACAGATGGTAACTTATTTTAGGTATCTTGCTGAACCAATACAAATTCCCCCACTTAAGCCAGTCACCGCATGACAAAATAACCATGGTTTTTGTCCCTTTGGTGACAAAGCAATGTCTCCTGTAATCCTGACATTGTAAGATCTGCACTAGCATAGTGTAGAGATTTTCAAAGAACACAATACATAAGGAAGAAGAAATAGCAGTGATAAACAGAAGCCAACATTTGTATTTGTGAATGTTTGCTATTAACATTGAAACTACACTCTCCCACAGGTCTTGGAAATGTTTACCTGAATACACGTAAGAAGCCCACTTATTCAATGATTCTATAACCACAGAATTTACTGCAGAGGTATTAAATTCAACATGCATGTCCATGTGTGAGTGCATTTATGTTTTGTATACATGTATGTGTATTTATAAACACACATGAAATTTGAAATCCACACAAAATTTGGAGAGATTTGTAAGTCTTCCAATTAAGTGAAATGTTTTGAAACATTCTGATTGATTACATGTCAATTATAGTATATCATCTTCCAGAACATGAATAAAGTACTGTACAGCAACTTACAGCCATATAGAGTATTTCCTTTCTTGTTATCTAAACTCAGATGATAATGTTAATATTTAACCTTTAATGGCATCTTCCAACAATCTTAAGTGCTCTCAAAGTTGGGTTGGTGAATCCCAAAACTATTCTTTCACCAAATTGCCAAACCTCAGATCTCACTAGATAGTTTCTATAAGAAAGCAGTAACTGGCAGCTAAAAACTCTGAAGCACATTAAAAATTTAAGGAAGCATAAACTAAACTGGAGGTAGTAATGAAACAAGTTATGTAAAGATTATATTCTGTTTGTATCTTTATTTTCATAATTTAGGTCAATAAAAAAAAAATAAATCCTTCTGCTTTCATTTTTACATTAATTTGCTGCACTATTTATTTTCCCTGCATTTGCATTGCTACAGAAGATAGTCAGTCTCAAATCTACTGACTACAAAGAATGTGGCTGCTGCAAATCAGCAGTTTCTGGTAAGAGTTTTAACCTCTTGCTTCTGGAAATCCATGATTAAGGAGCATAGTTCTGAGTTTTCATTTGGAATAGAAAATACGAAGAAAAAAAGCCCACTTATAAAAAAAGAATTATGTGGATTATATACAGCCAAGGCAAAGAAGAAGAGTTGAAAGTCAAGTTTACCATAGTGGAAAAACACTCAATGTGTTAAAACTACCGTGTGTTAAAAATTGGGGGAAAAAAAAAAAAAAACCCAAACAATTTTGAAATATTCTGTGAGTCAATAAAATTACTTTAAACAACATTTCTAACCAAAATGCTTTCTTAAAATTTTACCAATCTCCTATAAACATAGCATGGATGACTGTGATTAAGAAGGGAAAGAAAAGGATAATAATAAAATCAATGACTTCTCTCCAGAGGCTAATATTTGTGTCAGACGTCTTTCTCCAATGGATACTGATAAAACATACACAGTCAGCCTTTAGCTCCTTGAGTCATTACTGGCTGTACAGAAGCTCTGCTGCATTCTGTTGATTTATGTGGATCAAATTTGGGCAGACATTTAGGAGACACTTTCAGTTATTTAACTGAACAAGAACCTTTTTCCTAGGCTTAGATTAAAAACAAGGTGATATCCAACCTTTATTTTCACATATGTATCACAGCTACCTAAGTAATATTATACACTTCATCTGAGAAAGAATAGACGTACGCTGATAATAGTCCAAAATAGCTTCTTTTCTAACTTTTTTTTTTTTGGGGGGGGGGGGGGGGGTTTATGTGGGTTCTCTCAGACGTTGGTTTTTTTTTGATTTTGTGGTGAGGAATTAAAGATAAATTTTATACAAGTTTCTCTCTTGCGGAAA
>WTSP01018379.1:0-88834 GCA_025331215.1 Actenoides lindsayi | reverse complement strand
TCTGTGTATCAGCGGAAGTGGTGGGGTGGAGGTGGGTGGTGGCGTGTTGGGGGTGTTGTGTGTGGGTTGTTGGTTGTTTTGGGGGGGGGGGGGGGTGGGGGGGGGGGTTTATGTCAGTTCTCTCAGACTTTAGTTTTTATTAGATTTTCTGTGCAGAAATCAAAGATAAATTTTAAACAAGTTCCACCTGTGCAGAAAAAAATTGGGATGATATGAGGTGCTCTTACAAGTATCACTCTTGGCCAGCTAAGTGTGTCTTTTAGACAAGGCTGAAGTATTGCTCAGCACAGTTGTCCTGTTTAAATTTTGGTGAGATTCTTTGAGACAGACCTCCCTTAACATCCTTTTCCACAAAGACTGATTTCTATTCATATGGAAGAGAATGGATTTTCGTGAGTGACTTCATTTGGGAATGAACAGCTCATCTGTTATGTACAGACTGATAGACCCATGTCCTGTTCTGCTGATCCTCTTCATCATTTTCCTCAATTACAAAGAAATAAATACAGAGTGAAAGTCAGATAATGTATGTCATTCTGTGTTTTGAAATCAAGAACCATTACACTTTAACCATTCGCACTGCTTAGGCGCATCCTGTAAAATTGTTTTCATAAAGAAATGGCACATTTCATCAGTACAGAAATCATAATGCTTCCAAAACCCTTAATAGTCTCAGCCTCCCGTTTCGCTTCAATGACAGGCATAACTCAGTCTTTGCCTCTGAGCAGATACCCTAGGTATATTCAAAACCGAACCAGAGCTAACCAGAGCTATAGCAAGAAATCATATTCACCAACATGTTGCCTACTTGGAATGCCAAGTCAGTCTAATCACCCACGCCTCTACAACTACTTTTCCAAGAGACAGGTAGTGTCTGAAGATCCTATTTTCTAGTTTGCAAGCAGGTGATTTAATGTAGTAACAAACAATGTAACACAGAGAGCTTAAAAACAATGCAACACTTGAAACTCCGACAGACCACCACCATAGCTGGCTATCTGAATACTAGAAGGAGGACGATAAAAAGCTGAGAGGGTCTCAGGGAACATTAGTCAATAGTGAAGTAGAAAGATTGCAAATCTGAGTATGCAAAAAAGCAACAGATGAGAATTGAACTCCAGAGGTAAATGGGCAAAGATTATCTATGCATCTAAGTCTGCTCCAAACCCAAAACATAAAACAGAGTTCATGGTGCATGAACAGAGTAGTTGGCTATCATTTCTTGAAAATGAATGCTCATCTGATAAAGCATAAGCCCCACATACAGATGAAAGCTGCTAACATCACTAGTAGGCTGGATTTAATAACAACCTGTACTGGGTCTAACTGAGCTGGTGTTAATTTTCCCCATAGCAGCCCTCCCAGTGCTGTGCTTTGCATTGAGAGCTGGAAAGGTGGTGGTAAGACACCAGTGTTGTGGCTACTGCTGGGCAGGGCTCACACTGCACCAAGGTTGTTTTTCAACATTTCCCACTGCAGTAGGATGGGATGGACAAGATCCTGGGAGGGGCCACTCCTGGGACAGCTGACCCAGCCTGACCAAAGGGATATTCCATACCATATGATGTCACCAAAGGGATATTCCATACCCTATGATGTCAGCTAGGAAAGCGGGGGGGGTGTGGCATCGGCTTGTCCTCCAGAGCAACCGCTATGCGTTTAGAGTCCTGCTTCCTAAAAAGGGCCAGACATTGTCTGCTGATGGGAAGTAGAGAATAAATTTTTGTTTTCTTTAGCTTCAGCATGCAGCATTGCTTTGCTGCTTCTTTAAGCTGCTTTTGTCTTAGCCCATGAATTTCATCTTATTTTTCTTCCCCCTGGTCCAGCTGAGAGGAAGGGGGGAGTGACAGAGAGTCTTGGTGGGCACCTGGCACCCGGCCAAGGTCAAACCACCACACAATCGTTTTTAGAGTGAAGACCTGCAAACAGACTTATTTTTCAAAATACATATGAAACAAAGCTTTATAGAATCCTTAGCATGCAAGGTCTCAAAAGATTCCATCCCAGAGACAGTAAAGATTTTAGTGCATCCATATTTTGTTCCAGCTCTATGCCACATACAATTATTTCTGGAAAAAATAGTCCTCAAGCATGTGATGAAAGTGATGAAATCCCTCAACAGAAAACCTGATCATATAAACATATGGAAAACACAATCAGAAAACAATACACAGGATGAAGATTGTCCTCATTAAGCATTTGCCAAATAACTCGGGAGAACAAAACCATAACATTAAAAGTCTGTTGTTGAACAGTTTGCAAACAAAATAAAAAAGCTAAACTAGTGTAGCAAATAGTTTGCAATGAACTGTTTGCCTCCAGAATATATCTTGGGAAACCAACTTCCTGCTTTGTCCTTTTTGAAAGTTATTTCAGAACAGTATTTGAAAGCAATAATTTCATTCTTTCTGCCTGTCAGAACTTGCTTTGTAAACACTCTGCTTTCTATGCTTCTTATTAAGTGCACATTTGCCCTTTATAATGCGACACAGTATCTACGCTTCTGATTTTGTAAGGCAGCTCCCACAGAGGAAGGAAAGCAAACACATGCTTAACTAAGTCCACTGAAATCAACCAAAGAAAGGAAAAATAAGCATTTGTGCAAACATCTTAAATAAAAACTGACATAATCCTGTTTATGCATGTTACCAAGAACCGTGATCTAAAGGCTTCTCATTACATAATCTTCTAGCTCACTAACTCCTATCTATAAAGACATTTTATGAAAACAAGTAAGCAGCCAAAACTTTTCCATACAGGTTAATTTGGGGATTATTTTTGCTTTTGAAAAAGTTTTATATTTGGTAGAAGAGGCTAGGTAAAGTTGGACTGTTTTAACAGAACTTAAAATGGCTTCCTGAAAAGTATTCCCTTGGGATTTTGACCATCCTCAGATAATTAATTATCTCTTTTGCTGGAAATATTCTTTTTGCTACATTTTCTGTGGGAATGAGTAAGTATACCCCTTCCAAAGTCACGGGCTTTTTAATTCTGAGAGAAATCAACTTACTTCCAGGTGGATAATGGAGAGAAGTTCTTGAGGGCTTTGCTGTGAGAAAGCAGCCTGTCTGCAAAGTAATGGACTGATCTACTGTACTGCAGTGCAGTTTCCTGAACTGACATCCCTATAAAGTTTGCCCTCACAGCTAATGACATGGGATTATGCAGCTCTGCAGTTATTAACAATTGCATTTCATGTGCTGAAATTTCATTCCTAAATTGTGTCCAAGTGTTCCATAACTAAATGACAGCATCTGACTTATGTGGGCTTTTTTAGTATCTTCTGTTACAATTTGTATTTGCATAAACCAGTTTATTCAATTTGTTTCCCTTATAGTAAAAGCACACTTTCTCTATTAGAAGAACAGGAATTAGCATATTGACATTGTCCTTGATCTTTTTTACTCCATTCCTAAAACATACCATTGTTGCTATGGCTTTTTTGATTCCTTTACATTACATGCTGTCCAAAAGTAATTTCTTGGACTATGTTGTGTGGAAATCTACACAAGTATATTTGATAGGTGATATTTGCACTTTTTACTCAAACAGGGGCTTTTAAACAAAAATGGTTATTCATGTATACAAACAGATTGGTATTTATGCTTTTGAGATGCCTACCTAAACACACCTAAGGACCTGATACAGAAGTAGGAGTGGGATATGTAACAAAAATAAGCATGTAACATTGACTGTAACAAAAATCTATACAGTAAGATACTCCACATATATTGTTGTGTATCTGACAGATAATACAGAAAGGGTCATGTTGGTGGGTGTATTTGTTCAAGAGGAAAGGCTGCTTTACAGCTTCAGACCTTACAATGTCATTTGTCTTCTTATTGCTAAGAAGTAGTGGTAGAAAGTAAAAAAAAAAAAAAAAAATTAGACTTTTGCTCTGTCCATACTTGTTATTCATTATAAAGATGGTCACGTCTACACTGTATGATTTCTACAGTGCAAACAGCACAAGCTCTTTCTGGGAAAATGTCAAGAGCTGAGTTGACAAGGGGCTACATAATAAGAGAAAACTAAAGAATGTATGTTCAGCTGGTCTAGCTTTGTCTAAAGAACACTTGCTTTCAGTTGTGGAAAACTGCATTTGGCACACCTAACCACCTACACATCAGCAATCAAACAACATCAAAGCAAGATTTTCTGAGTGACCTGTGTCACCTTTTGAACCTTGACTTCCATTGAGTTTTGAATGGAACTGAAAAACAATAAGCTTTACTAAAATTCCCAAACTGATCGAAATTAAGTCTCCATGCTGCAAACACATCTGTATAAACTCAAGATGGAAACAAGCTCATCGTTTTTAATAGGGTTCTAAATATACCTAAAGTAAAGCACATGAAACATTACTTGAAGGGTTAAATAACTCAGGTGGTCCTATTCTTAGCTTTCTGCTTGGAGTGTACTCCAGAGTTTGGTGATGATTTAAAGCCAAATCAGTCCCCTGAACAGTCTGACTGCACAACCACAAAAGCGTCTGCATGTGAGAGGCAGCAAAAAGGCTAGAACAATCCTCCTTGGCAGCAATCTCACTGTATATTTACTTCAAGTGATCATGGCACTGCAACCACATCAAAACATAAGACACCTTATTTGACTTTGGTTCAGCCATTATTTTCAAAAATATCTGTAAGAAGGTACTGTAAAATATTACTTAAAATGAAGTGCCCTGTCATAGGAAAAAAAAAAAGAAAAAGTTGATTCTCCTTTCTTTACCTTCCAAGTAATTAATGAATTGTCTAATCTGTTTGCATTCTCAAGTGATTTATGTTACATTACCTAATCTAAAAATGCTAATGGAAAGCTCACAAGTGAAAAGAAGAGAGGTACAGTGTCAAGAGATAAGTGATCAAAAGTACTGTGTTAAAAATAATTAATACAAACATGAATCAAGAAAAAATGTACTAAAGTAAAACACAACCTGAACTGTGCTACTGTTCGAGTAATTGCAAAATGTCCATGTATTGTACTCTTGCCTGGTAACAGTATCTATGGAATGCAATCAGTATTAATAAATACACCTCAGAATATCAATCTAAGATAAAGAAGTGGTTATCACATTATTAAGAAAATAATGAAGGCAGCACATGTGTATAAGATTGAAATTCCAGGTGACTTGACACTTTATTCTTACTGTAACTCTGCTCTACTTTTCTCTCCAGTGAGTCCCAGTGAGATCTTCAATATCAGTCTAATATTACAGTATTTCTAAAATGAACTGAAGATAAACTAAAGTTTTAACAGCTGCTTAAGGCCAGTCATTGAACCAATAATGTAATAATTATCTTGAGGACCTCATGTGTCCTAAAATCTCTTCAGCACAATAATCAGTAATGTGTATATTAAAATTATCAAACATCTTAAGTATACCTTCTCTCCCATTCTGTCCGCACTGTGACTATTTTAAATGAAACTGAAATACATATTTACCTTCATAGAATTAGAAATATTCTCTTATCCATAATTTGTTTTTCTAATAAAGCACATTTAGAATTTCTCAACTTTATTCCTCCTTTCTAGACCATTCCCTTATTTCTCAACAAACAATGTATAAAAGTCTGGGGGTAGTCTTCTCAGCACTCTATTAACTGTCCTCCTGATCTGTGCAATAGTTCTTGTGCTCTAATTTAACTCAATCCAGCGTGGTTTAGTTTAGGATTAGATTATCCACCATAATCCAGCCTTGGAGCAAAACAGTGCAGTTGTGAATACTTACAAAACAATAATAAAAGACAGTTTTCTCTACAAGACTCATTACTTCTCATTTCAAACTCCAGAGCCCTAAAAGTTACTCGCCCAGACTCTAGATGAATCCTGTTTCACCTCCCGTTTTCATTATGTACAAATCTAAACTATTTGCTCTTTTTTTTTCATTCTTACACGTTCATAACATAAGATCACTTCAGCCTGATCTTTGGTAACTCCAGATAGAATCAGAAACCAGACTGAAGAGTAAACCTTCAACACCTCTGTAAGAGGGGAAGAGAAGGGATGGAAAAAAACAAACTGAGAAAACTTAAGTTTAAGAAGTAGACTTAATGCATGGATCTAGCAAAATCAGACAGGAGAAAGAGGTCCCAAGATCAGCTAATAAACTGAACCAGGTTGCAACTTGACCTGAAGCTAGACAGCAATTATTCCACACAAAGCTTTGTGCTCTACACAAGATGAAAAACCCAAAGCTCTATAGCTCTGGCAGGGAGGGAAATAGGGGAAAATGAAAAACAGAAAAAAGAGAAGTTCCCAGCTCCTCCAAAGGTGCTAAGTAGAAACTCCAGTTGTCTTCAGACACAGAAGGCCACTGCTTTTCTTGCTAACAGCCTGTTTTCTCTGTTCTGCCTGATTTATCAGCTTCTGAGACTGAAATCATGAAAGAAGCATCTTAATATAAATTATAGAAGAGACAGGGAACTCAGCTTGAACCAGCCCACCACTCTGTCACATAATAAAACCCAAAACTGTTTTCACTTAGTTTAGTGAAGCATTTGACACTGATTTCTTCCTTCCAGGCTTTGCTCATGACCAAGCTTTTCCTTTACTATTTCCTTTTCATTCTTTCTTTCATAACCCTGCCACACCCCTTCTTATTTCATTATTTTTGCTGTCCTCACCTCCTCCCTTGGAAGTGTAACTTCCTCAAGTTAGTTGCCCGCTACTCTAGCTGCTAACCCTGCTCTTCCTTTTTTCCTTATTTACCTCCCCACCTTTCATGACACAGCCTTCTCATTCAGAATCTTACCCTTCTTCCCAAGTTACTGTCCTTTTTTTCACTGAATAATACAAGCAGCATATGTAATATCATACATTTTCCCAAAGGTTCATGTTTAAATGCTTTCCTGAATGCTTTTTACTCATTACTAAACACTACACTAAATTCCAAAATCAAGACTCCTAAAGATTAAATGCTGACACCTCACTGGCCTCTAGAAGAGAGCAAGAAAATAAAGTTGCTGTTGTCATAAGTGAAAGCAGTTAATGGTTTCCGAGGTGGGTTCAAGCTACTATATATAATGTGTGCCTTCATCCACAACCAATGCTGACTCAAGACTTGTACAACAACCAAATGAAAATATGAACATCACCTTGATTTAGATCTAGTAGAGCCATTAAATGACTTTGAAACTGATGACAGTGAGTTGTTTCAGAAGGAGACACTGAATCAAGTAATTACAAAAATAGCTTACCAAAGCATAACTCAGTGCTATTCTCTCTTCTCTTCCTCTTTAGTCTACATGGATAGATATATAGACTATCAGAGCAGAAGACCAAAAGACAGCGAGATTGGAAGTATATTTCATAGCAAAACACTTCAGTATTAAATGAAGCATCAATCTTCAGACAAGTATGATTCTGAAGCTTCAAAAAGAAGAAACAGTCTTTCGGGAACATATAACACATTTTCCTTTGAAGTGATATTTAAAACAAGGAAATTAGACTTTTATGGGAGAAGTTCTTATTTGAGTCATAAGGTATTGTTTTAGATATGTGTATATAGACCAGTTAATCTGCTTTCTAAAGCCACAATTTCTCATGCTTTACAAACACCAAAGTTCAAGTTCACTTGAAATTTAATATTCAGAACTTGATCTCCAGCCTCTTCAGAACACTGGCCACAGCACACCATGAGACATGAAAGACCAGATCTACAGATGGAATTTTCAGCAAGAACATCCCTTAATCATAATGTGTGCATGGGCAAGTCAAGTCAAAAAGCCAAACACATGAACATAAGATAATTTATCAACATCCTTAATTACTTTGTCTAACTTCATAAGACTGAAGATCCCCACGCTGGCTTGTTAAATGTGCTACCGTGACAGCATGGTCTGTCTCATCAGTGGCCTCCAAAACCAAAATGTTATAATAATTATAATGAAGATAACAAAATACATTAAAATAGTGAAATAAAATAAAAATTCTGCAACAATAAGCAGGAGAGCTGCATCCCAGAACTGTTTAGTCAAAAGTTTTTAAAACTATTAACTTGAAGTGGCCAAGACAACCTGGTACAGTATGACTTCTAAAAAATCCATCTGCTCCTTGATGGAAATGCATTGTTCGACTGGACTTAAAAAGTGCTGTGCATATCAGTGAAACTCTGCATTTATTTTAGAATTAAAAAAAAAAAAAAAAGTGTTGTATGTATACTTTAATGAGCATGGTCTGAATGCAAACTTACTTTGCTTAAAGAAATGAGCTTGACATCTGACTGCCATGGCTATGTACACTTGTTTCTACTTTCAAAGACTGTGAAACCTCATTCAGTAAGGAAATGCCTATTCTCTTTTAACAGACATCTTGTCAAACTAAGTCCAATAGTCTAAAGCAACCAGTGACTGCTTCTAAAACAGACGGTGGTTAGATGCATGTCAGTGCCAAATAAAGAAAGGCAGATAAGTAACATTTTCAAAAGGGCTGACTAATGGGCAGCTTAAATGACAATATCTGCTCATGTACATTCCTGAAAGAAGAAACTTATTGACAGCAGAAGAGTTGTATTTCACGGTGTGTTAAGAAAAGGGATCAGTAAAATGAAATACACCATGGTATTGCAGACACGAGGGGAAAAACTTCAAAGTTATTAAAAATCTAGAAATTTGGTTAAACAAATTTGTGAACAACTTCCAATGGAGTGGGGACAGTAACCAACATTTTATCAAGGAAGACAAAAATAAACATTTCCATTTCTTGAGTTCATTAGCAGTTTATGGAAAGAGGACATCTTCCAAAGTATTGTCTGTATCAAGGGCACATGTGAGCATGTATGCTCAAGGGCAGTGCAGGAGCTCAAGGACACGATCAGGAACAGAGAAGTCAGCTAAGCAGACCAAGTGACTGAGGCAGCTGTGAAGAAAGTCTGGGGGTACAAAACAGATTTGGTTGTTGCAAATGTGTCTGGGTGATCTTGCAGTGGTTTCTTAGCTGGGGGTTAACCCTCAACAGAGGAAAGTAAGTTTTCAACTAGCAACATAATGACAAGTAGGGATGGGTGAAAATAGCTTAAATAGAAAAGGTATCAATACTATAATACATTACATGAGTTGGTCCTAATACAGAAAATAACAAAATATATCACAACCACAAAGATTTCTGAGAATTACAGGTATGATACACTAAGGGCAGCTGAGAGGCCTCAAAAGTTAACAGGAATCAGCAAATAGTGAAAACACCTTATGTGAAAAAGAAAGTTATACATAAAACAAAACTTTTCTAGCAAATGAAGTGACAAAAATTTCTTTTGTTAACTCCCTTTCACCTTAGAAAACCACCCTCAAACCAAAATGTAAAAAAATGTGAAATACTAAGCAGGAAGAATGTAAGTTTGCACATGAAATTAACATTCTTTTGAAATGTTGCACATCAGCTAACATTCTTTTTTCACTTCCAGATCACCAAGGGTGATACTTCATATCAAGTGAGCCTATTCTTACATGTAGAGTCCACCAATTTGAGCAGCTTCACTTTTTAATCAATTACACAAAGTCAGGCATATACTTTCTTGTTTAAGGGAATTGAGTTTGAAGAAAATGTATCTCATCTAAAAAAAATACATTAAAGTCTTCATCCATTCAGTTCTCACTCACAGAAGCACTTAAATGCAATCTTAAAATTCAGCACCTACTATCAGTAAACTGGAAACTAACTAATATTACCACAAGTCATGATTCTCAGGTGAGGAAACATCCCGCTGGAAATGACTTGCAGCCTTATAAATATGCATGATAATACCATTGGAAATGTCTCAAATCACAAGCTGTACAACTTTCTATACAACAGTAGAAATTCATTTGACCATCTAATGGCCAAATTCTTCCTAAAGAATGAAGCTGTGAAAGAATTAATCTTACAAGCATGGGTCCTGTACAAAATTTCATCATAAAAAAATTGCAACTGAATTAAGAACTAGCTCCAGAAATGTTCAAGGTATGTGCATATATCAGGGTATCACAGAAAAGGATCTTCAGCATTGTCAGGTCACTGCTGACCCACACTATAATTAGAGAACTTCGTGGAAAACAGACAAGAATTAAATCACATGCAATTTTGAAAGCCTTATCACTCAGTAGGTCCCCCAATTTACACTGCAAAACTTTTCCCAGTCTCTGATCTACAGTTTTCTCTACAGAGAAGAAAAGCCTGTTTGTATTAATTTTAACTAGATTCTCTCAACAGTGTTTAAACCTTGGTTTTCTCAATGTAAATCCAGAGTGTGTTATAGAGCAGCCAATATCTATAACAGGAGCAGTATTTGCAAAGCTTTTGATCAGCAAGTAATCACAACAGAGTTCAGATGGTGCTACTTTGTCTTGCTAACTTTGGCCCAAATTCAGTGTTATAAAAATTACTTTATTTTTGACCAGTTTTGCTCCAAATTTATGCGTCTTCATGAGGCATGAAATTATAATTTAATTGCCTTACTATTCACTGACAAACTTTATGAGGAGAAAATACAGCTTTGATAACTGCATTTCTGCACAATTTACTGTATTGTTACCGTATATTGTTTACCATCCATTTTGCCTCTAGATGATACACACAGAATAACTGTTTGCTATTGCTACCAGCTGAAGGTATTTAGGTGCCTAAATATATAGCCAGGTGCCTTACTAGGATTTCTAGTAAGCATTTGGTTGCAACTTCAGATGAATAATTACCCTTAAAAATTGTGATACATTACTACAAGGAATAATGTTCTCTGTCTTTGTGTATTTACATCACTAGCTCAGTTTCTGTTAATGGGAATTTGCCCATTGGTTGTTAACAGGCAGAGATACTTTATTTTGACAGATGTAGCTAAATATTTTTTTTTTTTTTTAAAAGGCCGTTTTAAAATTAAATACTCTTTCACCTAGTGAACATCATAGAATGTTTAAGATATGCTTCTGAATATTGGTTAAGGACATGCTGTATTCTGTAGTATCTTTTGTTATTTCCTGTGTCTTTTCACCTAACATAAAAAAGAAAGATGTCAAGTTCTATAGATTTATATATATCTATAGATAATGGGAACTGTTGTTCTGTAATGACATTCAATAAGAACCTCTAACATTGAGTTACTGAAAGACAGACCTTTGTCTTCAGTTTGTTCTCACTACCAACAAATGCTATGACTAGAGTTACCACACCTCTCCTGATTTTCAGAATGAATTGCATAAAGTATGTACACGGCCATGCTGTACATCTCGGCTAGTAGACATGTGTTTGAAATCCACGAGAGTCCTATTTTTTTCAAAGTCTTGTAAGCAGCAGTGTTTGCATTTCATTATAAAGTTACACCATTTACTAGTGATAGTGTGCAAGTAGACCTCTCTTGAAAACAGTGACTTCTAAATTAACTGATAATGATTAGGTAATAACTACTCAGTTAAAAAAGAAAATAAAAAAAAATACTGCTTTTGATACTTTACAGAAATAGGAATGGATAAAGTAATAAAGCAGTCTTAGGAAGTCATCTTGCTGGATGTATCGTGCCGATGTGCTCGTAATCTATATTCCAACAGAGCAGTGAAATGCTGGAGCAGCAACTGGCAATTTGGCATTCACCTGCATACTCATGAATCATTAATCTGAACTTCTGAAATGTCCTCTATTAGAAATGCCTATCCCCTGGAGCCATTTATGGATTCAGAGAAAATGACTTATGAGTAATGGAGTGAAGAAAGACTGGAAGAACATAGTAAGTTGAAACAAAGGAATGAGTCAACACTGGTAAAAAAAAAAGGACTAATATTGGAACTAAGAACTCAAAGAAATACTAATTTAGGACAAAACTTGTAAGCATGTCAAGAACAGAAGAAACTAAAGCTAGTGTCAATTAATAGAGCTGTCCCAAAAATTATTAACACTGATTCTATGAAAACTGCTTCAGAATGAGGAACCTTTTGGGATACTGAACTAATCAAAGGTAAAAATAAAAGCACTGTATTAGCCTCAGACAGGCTATGCTCAAACCTTTACCTCAATGGTTAATGTTAATGCAGCTTTGAAATACAAAAATATACCCTAACAAAAAAGATACACTCAAACTAATATAGCACATGGCTCACTCCTCAAGAATTCTTTAATTCCATTCAATTACCACTCTAGTTGTTATTTTTAAGAAGCATTTTCCATTTCAGCTATATTTCTGTACCACACTCTTTCCAGTAGCACAAGTCCCTTACATTAAAGAATGCAATCAGAGAACTGTAGAAGGAGAAAGTAACTTGCCAAAGAAACAGTACAAACGTTTTACTACTGCCTGTTTTAATCTCTTATGAGCATTCTTTATATAGGATTTTTATAACATGCTGCATTTGACTAGAGGTCTTGTCAGATCATGAACATTTTATCAGAATTCTCTTCCTTCTGCTAAGTCTTACACTGCTAAATTTAGACTGTAATGGAGCAAGAATGAGGTATGTTAGAACTGCAATTTAAAATTAAAGTAACTAACCACTGACAGTCTGCTTTATTCACTTATTTTGGCACACCATTTTCTAACAATTCAACTTAGAGAAAAATGAGAATATTTACATAAACTTATACCAGATGAAAGCTCTGCAGAGATCACTGACCGCACTGGATTTAAACCATTTTGTGACTGTTAGTAGATGCTGTATTTCTGTTTTGTCTAGATGTAACATCCTCAGTCTATTGGAATTCCAAAAATTGCACTAAAACATGGAATGACATGTATTAATTCTTGTACAGATCGTTCTTTAATTACATGTGTCACAACCAGAGAATATATGACCTCTGTCTCTCCCCAGTATAGGTCAAGACTGAACCCTTTCATTAAACCAAAACAAATGAAAGCAAGAGATAATTCCAATTACCAAACTGCATTACAAACTGTCCTATGTTCCAACTACTCATTTGAGAATTCCAGTTGTGTACCTAGCTCAAGTTCTGCTAAGTACAGATACACTGTTCCCTTCAAACTTCCTATTTCTGTGTATGTCTAAAATGTGGAATAGAGCACCCCTTCTAAAATAGAAGTTTTTAAGGCTGAAGTGTAATACTTTTAATATAACATTATCAAAAGAAGTATTACTAGGACTTCGAAGAAAAATTCTATTTTCTATCACTGTACTTGCTGTAGTTTTTGTTAGTCAACAATCATCCCCTGCCTTCACTCTAGAACACTCCCCTTCCTAGATTCTTGCCCCTTCTCTATGCTTATCAGCCCTCCCCCTCCTGCTCCATATATTTCTTCACTGTATATTACGTGATTCTGCAAGGATCAGAATATTTCTAAGAATTGTATCTCGGATATAGTATACTAGATAGTAGATACAGGTCTAGAGAAGTGAAGAGACAGGAAAATAGATTAGGTAGTCTCAGAAATAAAATTTCTGATCTATTACCTTCCTTACGAACTAAATAAGTACTTTTAAGATTCATTTTCCTCAAGATAAATTTTTATAACCTTAATATGTAAAAATATTACACTTTGGTAATGAGATTCAAATCTTTCTAAAACCACTTTTTATTCATGTGGGTTTTACACTGCAGCCACAAATTCATAAACTACCAAATACTCACTTTCTACAGCCAGATGGAGTTGTTTCCCATGTACTTATTTAATGAATTTCACTGTTAATTAGAATAGTTTGCCAATGGTGATCAATAAACATTTTTGATATTTACAGAGTAAGCATTATGAACAGACACAGACTAAAGAGGCAGAGGGAGGGAAGAGACTGTAAGATTTCATTAGCTTAATTAGCAATGGTTTCATAACCTTCACAGAACACAAATGTTTCTAGTACCTAGTGATTTACATTCTCCTGACCCCTCACAGTAACTACCTCTTGCTCATAAGCAAAGATCACTTTAATTAAAATCACAATTAAAGCTTTTTTTATTACTATTATTTTAAAACAGAGATGCATAAAGAATGCATAGGGGGAATCAGAATCCAAATCAAAGTCAGAAACAAGTGCAATCCCTACACTTACAATAGGAAAACCAGTAAATACGAAAAGCTCCACCTGCAACATGCTATCAAAAATTTGACTGGGATCCCGACTTCACATTCTGTACTGTTTCTTTTAAACTGAACAATCAAAACTCAGGAGGACCATTCAGGCAGCAAGTGTAATAAGTGCTTGGACATACTGAATGTAAAGTGCAAGTGATACAGGATCCTTGACGTCCACAGATTATGAATTTGCTGCTTACATGCTAATGAAGTATACCATAGTGGCTCAGCAGAACTGTGGCACACATCAAATCCCATACATCTGAACCTGTTGCTTTTAATAGATCTGTGATTTTTTCAGCTTGACCATCTTTACATATTCTCACTAACTTGAAGCAGATCAGCCATGACAGCAAAGACTGTTAAAAGTCATAAGTGGGATGAGGGCAAGAGAAGATGACTTTATTGCAGATGACTGTCAGTGGATCAAAACAACTGGTGCCACTAAGTGGTCAAATACCTAATTACTGTTTGCTTAGGTGCATGATATAAGTTATAAACAGTTTTATGAAAAATGTTTGACCTAATGACTGAAGCCACTGGACAAACAGCACACCTCTGACTGTGACAGAAAACTGCAGGATTTAGACTAAATGTAAGGAAGAGGGTCTTCACTGAGAGGGTGGTGAGGCACCAGAACAGGTTGCCCAGAAAAGCAGTGGATGCCCCATCCATGTTCAAGGCCCGGTTGGATAGGGCTTTGCAAAACCTGGTCTAGAGGAAGGTGTCCCTGCCCGTGGCAGGGGGATTGGAACTAGATGATCTTTAAGATCCCTTCCAACCCAAACCATTCTACGATTCTATGATAAACGTTCTGAACAGTGAATTTTCTCCAAAGGGCTGGGCTCAAGGCACAGGGCATATAATGAGCAGATCTAATTATATCTGGTTTTGTCCTTGCACACAGGAAAGCTGCAGAAACAGTAAAAAAAAATCTGAAGAAAGTAAATTACATAATAGCACAGTTTTTTCTTCTGGGAAACAATATGCTAATTCATAGAGCAAACATTAAGTTATTTTATCCAGCCACTCAAAATAGTACATGTGGAGGTTTCTTATAACCCGTTCAGGGAGACTGAGTTATTCACAAGGGGAACTGGTACTCTTTTAAGTTATCACAAAAGAAGTAAGTGACTTTGGGAAAGCAGGAAGGAAAAGCCCCACACTTTCAAACTTTCTCCCTCTTCTCAATATTAACATGAAGCTGTGTTTTGAGAATGACATGCCACTTACTGATACAAAACTTGTGATGTCATAAGTGTAGCATAATTGTTCATTCCCTCAATGCAGTAGGTTGCCTTAAGCCTATTTTTTTGCAAAAAAATGCAAGAACAAGAATCACATTAATTCCAAGAAATCAGCAGAGAATTAGAGACAGATGGTTTTTTTGTGCATGAATTTCAAAGAGTCAACTCCAACAAGATGAAAGAAACAGATCCTTAAGTAAAAGGGATTAAAGGAGTAATTTATAAACAAGGAAGTATTTAATTAAGACATAATGCAAACTACTTAGAAAAAAAATCTATAGCTTAATATAACATTCTCAAACATTTTATTTGGTTTCACTTTACTCAAATCAAGCTCAGATTGCACTCCAAGTTGCAAACTGGAAGTTTCATACTGAGTATAAAGTGCAAGCCTGCAAAGCAGCCCTAAAGGCATGAGACCTTCAGTTACTGCGGCTGGTGTAACTAGCACATAAGCTGTGCTGAACACTTTTAGCTCACATTCAAAGAGGAGCAAAATAAAGTTTAAACCAACTTTAGCCTCGTTTCCTCAAGGAACGGAGATTTGATTTGCAAAGCACCGTTTCTACCAAGTCATTTCATACTTGACAGCAAATAAACCTTCAACTGGGTTTTTCTATTTTTTTCTTCTAGTAAACCTCAGTATCCTGAAATTCAGTCCATATGAAGACCAATATCTATTTTTTTATCACCACTGTACAAACGTACTAGTTATTTTTAATACACGTTTTTAATACAGCTAATTTTAATCACCATTGTAATAATCATCTAAGACTGAAACAACTACATTAGGAGTTCAATCATCACACACTTCTGTGACATCAGCCTTAGTGTCTGTGGTGGAAGCCTAAAGCTGTGAAATCACTCCAATAGCTACTGGCCTCTACAGCTCTAATATTTAGCAACACTTGCTCTGTATTATGTCTTTATATCTGCATGTGAGGGGCTAAGGCACGTAGAACATTAATGACTCTGAATGACTAGCTTTGTTACTTCAGCAACTGCTGTTTCATTTATCATACCTGTCACCACAATCCATCTTTTATTTAATAAAAGTACCTGAAGTTTTCTAAGTTAGAACATTAAATGAAACAGTAAGTTTTTGAAAATACAGTGCCCCCTCAGAAACAAGGAAAGATTTAAAAAGAGCATACAAAACATAGATTTGAAGGAGACTGTTCTCAATAAACGAACAGACATTAACAGCAAATACTCGTGAAATTATTTCTGAGCCATATTCCTCTCTCAGCTAAATTTAAAGAGGCAGCTATTAAGATCTGAGCGCATGCTATTAATTTAAAAACAATTTCATTCTAATAGAATTATTAGGGATAGCCAGTAACAAAAAAGGTAGCTGTTCCTGTTTGCTATTATTAAGTTTTAATTTGCAAGTATCATTTTGTCAAAAAGTAAAAGAAAGTAGTCTTCCCTTTCCTACTCTGTGATTTTGAAAGCTACAATTATTTAGACCTTCTAAAGTTGCTTCTATAATCACTTCAATTTCTTCAACTCAGACTATCTTTAATTTCAGAAACTGGAATGAAATTTAATTATCATTAAAAGTGTTTTCAAATTAACATAATTTCTTTTCAATCCTAAGTAATCAGACACAGCCATTTCCTTCTAAGTAACCTGTAATGATTTCTGAAGTGTTGTTCTGTTAACCAGAAACCTGAATTAATATTTTTTTTTTACTAAACAGAAGGGACTTTTATATCTCTGTTCCCTATCACTGCAATATTTCAAACCCACTATATTAAAATGGTAACAGATCCATGCTGATTTACAAGTTAACTTCTTAAAACTGGGATTTTGCCTTGCCAAATCCTCAAATAAGCTCTGTGATTGCAAACAAGTATCAGATACCAAGCATTGATATTTTCAGGATAACTTTAAATAGAAGTGAAGAGCAATAATATCGTTCCTATTTTCCAAATATAAGTTACACTCCTCAAGAAGTCACTACCTGACAAATCACTATTTAATGGTCTATAACTTTCTTGCTTTATCCTGATACACTCTAACATTCAGATACTACATGATCATGGATTGTCTAAGATCTTTCTGGGAAGCATCTCGTCCTTGGGACACTTTCCTTTCTTCCTGTGGTTTGGAGTAAATGTTTCTTACTTCTCTCTAGGTTAGTTCTGAGATACACTGTGGGAAGCAGAGCTTCTCAGAATAGCACTGTGGTTTACAGTCACCCGTTACTGCTAGAAATGATTTTCTTGAAAAGAAGTCAATTCCCCAGAGATATTTATTTCTTTTCTTGATCTTATTTGCATACTTGTACTTCTAATAATTGCTGGCTTCTTTGATCACGTCAGCCACTGCCACGGTAGGTACTCTGGTTCCCTTTGGATGTCTTTTTTACTGACGGTGCTTCTGACTTGTGAGAATTACAACTTCAGGTCTGATTCCATGGACTTTTTAGAAAGCATATTGATAGATTCTATTGTCAGACCTCTCTGTCTCATAGTTCACAAATATTGGCTTGACATGCATGACTGCTGCTCAATGGAAGCATTTTCCAGTAAAGACCTCACAAAATCTCATGAAAGTGAGATTAACATTCTAAAACTACATACTGTGAAAATTATGGTCTTGTTTTGCTCTCTAAAGTAATTTTTTCCTTAACCAAATATTACCTCTCTGATCAAAGTAAGCTTTTTAATTCTTTTTTTCTTACATTTCTTCATATATTTTAGAGTAATCCTAAAGACATGTAACCAAACAACTCTATCTGCGATCAGCGTAAAACAAGTGCAACTCTCTAGATATCAGGCTTAAGTAGCTTCCATTTAATTCTTAGCAAAAATTTAATTAGCCATATTCCTGTTGCTTTTTAACTCACTGTTTGAAGAGTCTGTCTCAACCATAAGCATGGGCATTGTTGTATGCATTCAATCTGAGGAGAGAGAGGTATTTAAAGATTCCGTATAGCCTCAGACACGGATCTATGGTGCCCTTCAAACAACTGGGTTAAAAAGTGTGTCTTCAAGCAAGGCACTTCTCACCTGTATTTAGTCACAATCTTGAATATACTAATGAATGAGGATTGTGCTAATATCCTCTTTGAAAACATGTTTTGTGTCTTGTTATTTCATCTTGTTTCACAGGACTTAAGTTGTAAAGCACCACTAAATTAACCTCCTCATTGTCCTATTGGCAATGTTCTATTCAGTAGCAGCCACACAGTACTAGGAACGAACTTCATTGAGTTTCAGTGAAAGTTTGCCTGTTACTGCCTCCAAGAATGTTTAAAGTATAGCTCCCCACACTTTTCAGCCTTTTCTGTGCTGCAGAAGAGTCACAAGAAGAATGTTATCTTCTCCAGTACTACATAAAATTATATAGTATTGTTCCTAAATTTCTTAGAGAAATCTAACCTGCAAGCCTTGCTGTGTAGGTTGACAGTGTTTTCTGGGATGCATAAATCTTGAGTACTTAGAATTTGAGTCATGCAGCCCCCTGGAGTTCAATTTCTAACTACATCATGGTACTCCATAAGCAGCTAAGGTGACACTAATTTGAGGCCCTCCTTGAAATTCACCATTCATGGTACCTTTAATGAGATTATGACAATTCAATCTATATGAAAGCTTCCAAAGTTTTGCTGTAGAAAGATCTGACAGTCGATAATGAAAACTCCTCACTCACTTTCTGGGTGGTTGGTTTATTGTTGTTGTGATTGTTTCGGGTTTGGGGTTTTTTTTGTTCCTGTTGTTGTTGTTTTTCCAGAGTTTGATGCTTTTTCCTTGAATTATTTTAAAACACAGTGACTGACTGAATTTTATAAACTGGCTCCCCGACTTTGCCCTTTGCAGTGAGTTTATATACACCCTGATCATAGTAGGCCCTCATTTCACATTTTTTCACTTTACCACATTTGTAACAGTTGTGCTACAGGGCCCTACCAAAGAACTTTATTTCATGTCATTATCTTACATATTTCCTAAGAAGTAATGATAACATTTCAGAACACAAGTCTATTTTCCTTAAGAGGGAATGCTCATTGTTCAAAAATTCTGCCCAGATAACCACATGGTTCAGAACTCCAGAATGACAGTACAAAAGGCAAAACAATAAATTTCTAAACTCAAACATAGGAAACAAGGTAAAAAATGAAAGCAAATATGCTATGATCTATCAGAATTTGCTGTAGTGATTACAGGGAAATTAAACAAATACTAAGTGATTAAAAGCTGCAGTTTTCTCCTTCACAAAGCATACTATCTTACAAACAAAAAAATAAATGGCAATATTGTAAATTTAAATGTCTAATTTATGTTAACTGACAGAGACAAGAAACGAGTCCTTATGCAGGGATATTTCTACAAAACTCACTGGAAAGTGTTGACTGCTTTAAAAACGATACCTAGGCCAAAGGAGTATCAAAACCAGGGAGTCTTAAAAGATGAATGTGCAAAGGAATAGACTCTTAATTAGGTATCTAACTCTTCTCTCTGCATTTATGATTTTATACAGCACTGTGGGAGGCAGAATTCAGAGGGAGAGAGAGAGGGGAGGGAGGGGATGGAGAATGTGGGACAGAGCATGAGTCAGTACTAGCACAGGAAAAACGGGACACATTAAAACACGTTTCATCCTACTGATGGGATATTAAGGTAGGTTGAGTGGTGGAGGGAGTGATCACAGCGACAAAAGTTTTTTCTTCTTTAGCACCTTTTACATTCTGGTAGCTGATCAGTTAAGGCAGCTGGAACAAAAATAATAATACATGAACCTGGTCAAAAAATCAGGCCTGGACATCATTTACAAGGGATCCCATGACAGGACCATGTGAAAATGCGAGAGATTAGGCAAGAGCCAGATGGTCTTCAAGGAGAAAAGGTGTTCAGTTTTTCACCTTTAAGACTTGCAGACTGTCATGAGGTTTTAGAAACTCTTCTTAACCTTCCTCATTCTCTCCTCTTAAGAATGAAATATTGCTGCCACAATGTTTGGTTCACTCTTTTACCTTACATGACGGGGGGGGGGGGAGGGAGGGAATTATAAAAAAATAAAATTATACAGTGACTACAGGAGATTGAAATGAGAATAAAGTTTCTGGAAGTTTGGGTTGGGGTGATTTGTCTTCTCCCAGTTACTAAAAAAAATCAACTCAAACCTTATGTATAAAATTCCATGAAACAGACTAAAAAGACTGGCTACCAGCCACCTTGCTAACTGAAGAAATGTTGTAATTCACTGAGTTCAGAAATGGCATAAGCTGCTAGAGCATTGCTTAAATGGTTCATGAACAACAGCAGAGTTTAGAGTCAATTGCAGTTATCTACTCTAAAAGTTCTAAAAAGAACTCAGAATATATCAGAACTAAGAGCTGCCTAATAGTCCTCTTAAGACTTCCATGTAGCACAATGCTAGAAGGTAGGGATGTGGAAGTGAATAACCCTTCAGAAGAGTTCACTGTTGGTCTCGTCCTTTTGCCATGAACTTAAATGGCATTAGCGTTGAGAGGAGTTCAAGTGCTTTCAAAAATGCAGCTTTAAGGGCTACTTTTGGTATATTTTCAAATGGGCAGATTCTGTTTTATCATACATCTCGGAGACAAAACACTCCACTTTATACTTCATGATGGTCCTCCACTGGAACAGAGCAGAATCTAGAAAATTGTTTCCAACGCAGCAGCAGTGTACTTACACTTTGGTAATTCCTCTTCAGAGATTTTCTTTTACAAAGCATGTTATATAAACATATACAGCCAGTACACATTTCTCAAGCTGAATAACTGACAGCTGAGGCAAATCCCCAGACGGAATGCTATTAGAAGTTATTATTTTGTAGGGGCTTTATTTCTTGAGAGCTGTGCTTGACTGAAACAAAGTAGAAAGCAATCGTAGATCCATATATTACAGTACTGTATGAATGCCTCTTCAGGTCACATGGGAACTTAAAGCAACCTTAGGCTCCTCTGACCTACACTGTGATCTAAGGGGCTCCAGGCAGTAATCAGGAAGCAACAAATGTGGCGTGAATACAACACTCACGAAGTAGTCCTTCCTGCAGCATTCTACTACTGTGCAGGTTTTCACACTTTCCACAGTCAAGGCTACTTATTTAAGCAATAAATGCTTCCCAGTTGAAGTCCTACCTGAGCAGAGTCTCGCACTGTGACGGTATACCTGTAGCTAGCTAGTTCACTACTCAGCTTCCTTTTTTAAAGAGGATATTTCAAATTAGAGCAAAATACCTGTCCTTGCACATTTATTCTGTCATAATTAGCTCTACTTTCTTTTGTATTTTACTGAAATGAATAAAACTATGGAAAATGAAGAAAACTTGGCCAGATGAATACAATCATGCTTTTGTCCATTTGAAGTCCACAATGATGAAGGATGCAGAGCTAGAGCCTCAGGGTGCAAGGGCAAAGGACTAGTATCTAAGCATAAGTTCCTCCTGTCTCAGAAGCAGAATTATCCAAAGAATTTGATATTAGGCTAAAAGAGATTTTCAGTGCATAAGGATTGGAAGAGGTCCTTAGGACTTAACCTAAAGTTCTTTTGAGATAGGAAATTTCATAACCCGATTATTACAGTTCCCATCAAGATTCTTAACTGGCCTTGCCCATTACTGGTCTAGTATCTACCCCACTCTGATCTGACTGCTATACCATTTTGAAGAACATAATTCTTTTTCTGGACGGATGCTTCTTTCTTGCTCAATGTAATCATTTCGCTATTGTTCATGTACTGCTTGTTAGCTAGCTTACAGCTTTTATTTGCCTGCATTAGTGCTATATACCTATACCTCTGTGAATATGCATTAGGTAGCAACTGCAATGCAGCATAGCAGCATATGTCTTCCGCTCCATTTGCTATAATTTCCTTTGACATGACTAGCACTGGTTACCACTGGCCAATATGTCAAATCATAAGCCATTTTGCATGGTTAAAAAACCACATGGTTTTGTAAGGTATCATACAACAAAATCAGTATGACCATATTTACCTCTGTATTTACTTGCTTATTCTAAAATGAAGTGTCTATGATACTTGAACTGCAAAATGCAGTATATCCTCCCACTGTCTAGTAATAAAATATACAGCATGCCTATAAAGAAAATTCTATTAAACAGTAAGTATGCATTGCAATCAAATGAAAAATACAGAGCTCCATTTGCATTTAACAACTTTTAACATTTGAAAATTTCAGTACAGCAAGTAAAACTAATTTATCTCCCTTGTTAGAAAGATTTGTACATGCATTATTTTCTGAAAGTTCACATTTTTACAATTGAATTCCTAGCTAGTTATCTGGATAACTGGCATAGTGTTCATACAGCACAAACATATCCTCTGCTGTGGTGCTCTATATCATTGTCTTTTCTTGACCAGCGCAACACAGTAGGAAAGGCTTGTTGTCATATGTACACAATCATACTACAGCTAGATGCTGCTGGATTGATATGCATCACATATAATACCTTCTTAATTTTTACTACTGCCATAAAATGTTGCATACTCCTGTGTTCATTTTAGGAGCACTATCTAAAATAACTTATGCCTCATCCTCCTGCATCGATGGAGAAAGCCATGTTCATCATTTAATTCGTTAACAGAGGTGGAAATTGCATCCGGTTTTCACCACTAGTAAATAGTGTTTTCCTCAACTTCCAGGTCATTACCTGTATACTAGTATTTGCTTCTGAAGTCAATTTATTTCAAAAAAATAGTTTTCTACAATTCTGTTAATTCCATGCTCATCTGGAGAGGTTAAACAGTAGCAAAGGAATGGTCACTAGCATCCAAGTAGAGTGCCTACTGCTTGCTTTGAAGGAACTTTTGGCAGTGCTACATAGGCCTCTCTACAATGACAACCAACAGAATAAATAAATAGCCCCTGCAGCTATACCTAAGCTGACAGACACTACGTATGTAGCCTAACTTTTGAGGTAATGAGAGCATGCACACTCACTTGTACATACATATACTTGTGTGTGCACACATGCACACAATTTTCCCCTAACAGAGTTCTCTTTTTGCCATGATGATCCTTGATTCTAATTGCTTTCACAGGCCTCCGCTATTTCACAGTAATCATCAATGAGAAATTTCTAAAGATTATTAAATATCAGGATGCTGAATGACAGAACACAAAAATTTATGACATTTAAAAGGCTCTACACCTTTCCCTCTATACAGACCTGCGCTAGCCCTCCACAGCTGAGCAGTAGCTTCTTCACTGGTTGCCCACAGAATGACCACATAGACCTATAGTTCCCCGTATTCTTTTGACAATGACAGAACTACCCATTTTATCTTCTGCAGACACTGAGGATGTGAGCCAGCAACAGCAATCCTCAAAATGGAAAGCTACTCTCGTATAAGGACCAGCAAAATTTACCTTAATTTTCTTCCATTCTGTTAAGAGTATATCAGAGTCCATTTTGCAAAGTTTCAACTCCTCCAGTTTAGTAGATACTGATAAAGATGTAAGTTGGTTCATTAGAGCTGTCTGCAAAAGGACATGAAGAGGAATAAAGGGAAACACTGGATAACTTTCTCCCTCTCCAAGAATGCAAAATGTACTGCCTGTCCTTAAATAGCACATGTAAGGATCCTGTTGAACCCTTCTGAACTTAGAGGGCAATTTCACATAATTTATGAATTTGAGTAATATCACATGACTTTACCCATAAGCCACAACAGTAACCTCTGTTAAAAAAACCCCACAAACATAAAAATCTCAGTATTCAACTGCATTATCAGTGGGGTCTCCAATTTACCATTAGTAAGCCAGATATTGCAATGAGTCAGTATTCCACACTGCAAGAACGATAAAAAATTTCACACACTAAGTATTCCTGCTACTTCTGTGAAACTAATTTTGAGCCAGTTCAGCGATCTATGCCCCTTAGATCACAAAGGATATATTCCATTATTATTCCAACAGCATAAGTTACAACAAATGAGGAACTTGTTGAATTGGACTGTGGCCATGACACATGGTTTTGCTGTTAAGACTAGATATGCCCCTTCAGATCTGCTAGAAAGAGGAGAAAAGTAAAAGAATTGGTTATGCTGCTAAGTATCTCACATGCACTGTAAAAATTTTCAGCCAATCACTTTATTTCCACTTTCTTGTCTTACACAGAATAAAAAACATCCTGGTGGTAACATTCAGAAGCTCGAACAGCAGAGTAACATGAATCAGATTTCGTTTCCACATTCAAATAACCTTATCTGTGCTTAACATAAATATGGCTCTCTGCTTCTAGCAACTGGCAAAGAATACAGCTTCTGTTTTTAATAAAGAAAAAAAAAACAACTCAAACCCAAGAAGAATGCAATAATGAACATTAGGAAAAGTATTAAGTTTCTCTACAATCCTTTGGAAAAACATGAAAGGCAAAAATGAAGATAAGCCTATTGGAAAATAATTTTGGGCTACACTGACGGACTAAAGATATTTGCAAGTTTTTATTTAGATATATCCACTTATGTTTCAATGGCAGTGGCTCTGATCAACTGCCCTGACCTTTTGGGTCACAGGCCATCACCCAACATGTCAGAAAGGTCAGAAGATTATCTTTATATTCACTACTAAAACACTGCATTTTGCATGCAATAAGCATGTGTTAGGAATATCACTACAACGCACAGATGCTACAAGGTCCCCACGGTACTAAGGGATCCTACATAAACAGAAAGGAAAAAAATAAAAAAGAAAAATCTTCCTTACTTCAAGGCACTTAAAATCCTAAAGACTTCATGCACTAATAAAGTTTTAATCCTTAACAGTGCTTGTAGCATAGCTAAAGCAACAGGCCCTTCTGCTGGAGAGACCACATACACAAGACCTTCCCTGCGGTACAGCTAGCAGAAGGTCATGCATTCCCAGCTACCATAAGCTAAGTCAGCAAAGGCTCTAGTCAGCCCAGCTGCACCTAAACTAGGACTCTGCGGATGTCATGCGGTTTGTTCCCAATTGCTCAGTGATGTTAATATGCAAACTTTTGCAGTGGGACTTCCTTATATCTGATTCAAGTTTCAGAAAGCCAAAAATAGGAACAAGGGAAAGAAACAGAAGAAACCATATCAGCACATTGTGTCCCATTTAATATCCTACTGGAGAATCTCAATGGAGATGAGGCACTTCTTATAGGCAGTAACCAGACAAGACAAGCATAACATGACTGATTTAAGATATGGTTCATGTTCTTAACTATTTAAGTACTAACTATTGAAATTTTTTTTACATTAAAAAACCACCATATCCAGGGGCTTTACCCAACTACAGAGATATAAAACAAACTTCTGCTAGTCAAAATGTCTGCAAATACTTCTGAAATGAACTTAAATATACATCTTGGTACAGCTCTAAATTCACTGAGTTAAAAACTAAACAATAAAAAAGTAAACAATTGGCATAACAGGCTACTGCCCTACTCCCAATAAACAAGAACTGGTGGCTTGCTAACAGAGTGAACAAACAGCACAGAAACAGCAACAATGACACAGATCTGCTTACCCCACAAAAATGAACAGAGAAATTTGTGTAATGCTGAAATTTATGTATACTGACTGCTCCTGCATTCATGTACACCACAAAGCCTGTACAGGTTGTAGCATAGGCTCCAAGTTTTCACACAAATTTTGTAGTAAAATGGTAGCTAGGAAAAATGACTTAGTTATGCAGTCTTCCTTGCCTGAAGCATAGCAATATTACTGGAATCATCATTTGTCTCAGGAAATCAAATGGTATTGGAAGTAACCTACTGAGCCACAGAACATGCTTAGTGTATGAGAATTTGTACACAGTATTACTTTCTGTTTTATTTTCCCATTATTAATGCTGCCAAAGAACAGTAGTCAGCCTCTCTTCCTCTCCAGTGTATTTCTGTTTCAATATACATATCAATGCTAATTTTCCCTGCAGAGTTACTGTCATATCTAATGAGCAAACACACGCTATGTGACATGTCTTTTTATGCCCTTGATTTTTACATTATCTCTAATTAATTCAGATCGCTAATAATACATTTTTTAAGTGGTCACAATTAAAAAGTCATGTGCTGTAAGACTGCACAAAGTTAATATAATGCACAAACCCACATACCATGTATCTGTTCCTATTCCCTATCAGAAATAAGCTGCCCAATTTTTCACTTCAGATCTTCATTTAGAGAATCCCTCCAAACTAAACAATGAAGCCTCACAAGATACGATTACAGTATTATAAAGAATGTAAATACAGCCTATTTACTTCTTAGCAGAGCATTTGATTTATAGTGATAAGTTGGCTCTACAGACATGCATCCTGAAAATGTCATCTTCTCCAAGACATTTATGTTTTAAACAAGTCAAGCATGCTGACAGTACTTGGTCATTACAATTACATACAAGAGCCCTCTACATTACAATCCACAGTATTTTTAAACTCAGAAGATGAATCACAATCTCAAAATAATTTCAGATATTTATTTCTTTCCCACAATTTCAATTTCCTGTTAAATCTCGACTGAGTTGCTCCCCATTTCTGTAAGCCATCACAGCAGTCAACAGTTTTTAAGCAAGCTAGTAAAGCACCAAAAAGTACAATGCCTTTCAAAACAAAGAATACATAGACCAATCCTAGATTCACTGGTCATGTCTATATTTGCAAATAATGTGGCATAGCAAGAGAAGACTTGCAAAATGAAAGAGTGGTGCACAGAACTTCATATCCACATTATATCCAGTTGATAGTATTTTTACTTCAGATTAGGTTTTCTCTCATCCTATGGTTTGAATGTTCATCTGAGGTTCAAGTGTATTATGTGTACTTTGGGAGTAAGTCCTTAAGCTCAGCCTAATTCAAAAGGAACTCAGTTTGTGTCACTATGATCACTTCATGATGTGATGTAAGTGGTGATGATCAAATTTGCTTCAAAAGCACACTCCTGATTCAAAGTAAAGCACTAAAGGAGATGAAACCACTGAAGTCAATGTGAGGTTTGTCATTCCTTTCAGTGAGATAAAGCTCACTTGATCCCTCCCTTATTTTTAACTCTGATCTTTCAGGTTAGAAAAGTAAAAAAGAATTGATAAATACAGTGGAGTAAAAGTGTGTTAAATAAAGGGAAATTTTGCTGGTGTGGTTTTTGAGATTGTTTTCCTTCACTCTGGCTTTTCTCATTCTCACAATCACATTCTTAGAACCAAAGCAGTGGGATAAAAATGGTGATATTTCCCTGCCTGTGCTCAGAAGTTCACTTTAGGGTCATACCGCTGTGCCCAAGACAATTACTCCTGAAGGCAGTGGGGTTCTCCAGAGGCTGAACAGTCTGCACACATTCAGCTAGTTGTACTTCAGAGCTTTAAAGAACATGCCTATGATGGAAAAGGTAATGTATATAAATCTGTCAGCTCTTTAGGATCATTTTGTGCCAAGTACTTTCCTCTAAAATGCCTCCTCTCACTCTTACTGATACAGAGGGAAAAGAAATGTGAGTGCAGGTAAGGTATCAGGATACTACAGTGCCCTGCATGAATGTGAAAATCTACTTACTGTAGAAGGGGCTGTTTAAAACCTCATGCTCAAAAATGAGAAAGCTTTTTATTTGGTATTATGCCACTCCATAATCTCCTGTTGAAGAGGAATCTCCTTTATAAATTATACATATTTTTCATTTTCTTTCAAACCGTTCAAGCCATTCATCTTGTGATTTATCATTTACATGGAAATGATTAGGTGATTATGCATACTTACGGCCTACTGCAGAGATAACACATGAAATCCAAACATATATTACAAATTTGGTATGACATTAAACTGAAACACTTAATACAAGCACTTAATATAGCTATAAAGCAAGTGGTAAAATGCTGAGCAAGACTGTAAACGCAAACCAAATCTTTTAGCATAATTGCTCCTTACACGTCTTTGCTGTGAGTTAGATACTATCCTTTATCAAAGTCACAGAAACCGCTACCACTTCTTCCAAAACAGAGGATGAATCCAGCACATCTATCTTTCCAGAATGCATACTCAGTACAAATTGTATTCCTAGACACCAGCAGGTTTCAGAGGAAAAACTAAAAGGAATTGTCTTCTTTTTTGTACCACCTTTAATAAAAGTGTCACGACTTTATGATGTGATAGTCTGTATAGTTTTGCTGACAATCTAGCTCCCTATGACACTGCATCTGCAGCCTTGGAAACTAGCAACATCTTGTTTTGAATAAGTAACAGATTTGGTTTTCAAGAAAGAGGAACCATGCCTAACAAAGCTTTCCAATAGAGTAAATGTTATAGGGAAACAGAGCCTGTAGGAAATACACATCAAATGCTTCCTATTTGCTGGAGTAAGTAAATGAAATCTGCAAAATCACAAGTTTAGTAGCTTCTCCTCAGCTCTTCTCCAAGATGCCAAGGTCTGAGTCAGACTGTCTGTTTAGTTCAGTAATCTCTCCATACAACAGTTCAAATAAAATGTTTGTCAAAGTTTCACTGGATGACCCACTCTCCCAGAATCAGTTACCCAAATGAAGTTCTTCTTGGTGCACTCTGCATTTTCATCTCTGGAAAGAATAAGGCTTCAAGCACAATAGAATCCTTGGTATGAGAACTGAAGAGGGGGAAAAAAAGGTGGTGTTTAAAATCATAATCCAAACCCCACTATCGTCATATGCACTGCACAGTGTCTCCAGCAATTTTAGGCACAAGAATCTTTGGACCCTCAACTCTGCAGCTCCCACTTTCCCTTCTCTATGAGAGAAAAGAAATGAACCTTTAATTATGGACTCTTGTCTCTGTTCTTGACTAACCAAAGACCTATTTTTTTAGCTCCTTCCTTTTCCATTTGCCCATGCTGTTCCTACCCATTGCTGCATGGCTATTTTTACTTTTTTGAGGCTTCTCTCACATGTATCACACAACTACTGCACCTGCTGCCCACACTGTCTCTCAAAACTGCTGTTTCTAGCTAGCTGCTTGGTCACAGTGGAAGGAGATACTTAGGTTCCATGTTAAGACTCTTCAGCTGCTGCTGAGTAGAAAGCATGCACTTCACTACATTCATTCTGCAAGAATTACTGGTGGATCCCATGCAAAGTGCACGGAAGGTCTGTGAACTGCTGAGATATTCTGAAATTTCTTAGTAGTTCAAAATCAGATTAGATTTTGGGGTCACGCCTTTTGGGCAGGCTGGAATTAAACTGCATTTTCTCTTTTCAGTCCTTGTACACATGACTCTCATACAAACCACTTCTTCAGGTGCCCTGGGTGTCCAGAACCTTTCCTGCAACAACAGGTGTATACTAGTTTCTCTGATGCACCCAAAACAGCCTTCTTGCAATGGTAAACAAAACCTCAATTGTATAACGCGTCTCTGCTCCGGTTCTCATTTAGTAAATCCATGCACATGTGCCAAGGCTTTCCTGGGCAAAAATTAGAACAGCTGAATACCCATGGCTGACAATTATGCTCTGTGTTAAGTATTTCAGCAAATTGGTCCCATTTAACCACAGCATCACTGTGAGAACTTATTTTAAGAAAACAATTTAGGAATATCAAAAAAGTCTCTACATTTTAAGGCAGATTTCAAGGGCAGCTCAGAAATTGCATTCTATTTCCTTAAAGTTCATAACATGAACTTAAGTTATTCTAGCACTTGACACAAAGTTTTGTCGAGGTTGCTGAGTTGTTAGGATGCAGGTCATGTATTGCAATACTTTTTCCTGAGATCTTCTTATTCATAATTATGATAAACATCTTCTTAAAATTATTTTAATATATGCTTGTATGTTATAACAGATGGTTCCTTTTGAAAAAGGAAGGATAGCATAGCCCATTTAAAGCTTTCTAAAAGTGTCATAACCCTGTGGTACTCATCCAGCTGAGGGTGATCACTGAAAATAGGTTAATGATGTTTACCAGAACATTTGAACAACTCTAATCCAGATTACACTCCTGCTTTCAGACAGCATGTGTTTCTGCCAACCTCTTCTAGAGGTCCTGTGGCAGTTAGGATTTTTTTTTTTTCATGTTGAAGAAGTGGTGGAAGAATTAGTGACGCTTTGAAGACTATGAAGGACTCTCACATCAAGACTTTTTAAGACAATCGTGATTTCCAGACATCTCTGGAAGAAAAGAGTTGAATGATCACAAGGTCTTCAATTCCTCTGCCGTTTCCAGCAATGCTGATTTAGGAACGATCACAGGACACAGCACTTGTAGAATACACCCATGCTACCAGAAGTGCTTAGGCAGCCTAAGGGCTCCCTGCAGAAGATAGAATGCATGGCAACTTACACAATACTGTGCAACACTGACATTTTAATCCAAGTGTGGCTCTCATAACACAGATTGATTAAGTGTAAGACATCTTGAGTCATGTCTAACTCTGATTTGCGTGATCGGGTAATTCATTATGTAGTAGGCACAAAACAGGACTTTCCTTCTCCTGACTAGATCGCAGAGCACGATTCGAAACAGTTTGAGGGCAGAGTACATACAACCAGTCTGCCTAAAGATAAGGACAAGAAAGATATATGCAAATCCCATAAAGCCACGTATGTACTCCTACTCCGTTCTTTTGGAAATGACAATGGATGATATGAGAATCTTATTTGCCTGTATTAAAGCTGTACGTGTTTGTAGGAGATGATCAATAAAAAGACCCTTTGAAAAGTGAGAAGGAAAATGCAACATGCAACAAATTTCTCTTTTAAATTAAATAATTAATGCAAATTATCCAGTATAGAAAATATCAAAACACTCTTCAAAACCACTGAGAGAAAACTTCCGGACAAAACTACCCTTTTGGAGCACCAAGAATTGTACTGAGACAAACCCAGTAACTGAATTATTATTTTGGGTGTTGTCACACTAATCATAGCAAATGAAATGCTTAAAGAAACACCAAGCACTTGCTGAGAATGCCTGTGCTGCTATGATTTATTTCCACTATCAGAATAACAGCAATGAATTAGTAACAGCAGCCTAAAGATTCATAGCACCTTGAATCATCAAGAGGAAGGCACTAGAAATTCTTCAATGACACGACATGTTTTGAAGATTAGTTTCTCCAAGAAGGTTTGATCCTTATGCTAACTGGGAAACCCATCTTTGTAAAACACTGAATTCTTCACCAAGTGCTTTCCAGTAGTGGATCACAGTCTACAGAAAAAATCACAGGTGCTTAAATAGGTTCTAATCTATGAGTAACTTACTTCCTCTGCCTTTATTTTTAAAAGACTCAAAATGGCTATCTCCTGGACAACTTCAGCTCATAATAATTTGATACTAACTTTCAACTGTGAACTCATGAAGAAGCTAAAATATGTAAATCCAACATCATTAAATGAGCAGTTGTTATATATTAGTCAATGAACTTGTAACTATTAGTATATTTTAATTTTAATTTTCCCCAGGTGCAATACAAAATTATCCCACAACATACCAAACCAGTTGTATCAAATCATTCCGAGCAGTATGAGTTGTTTGGGTTTTTTTTTAATTCAGCCACAGAAAGAATTCATCTGACTTCTATTTTAGACAAGAGAAAAATTAAAGCTTAAATGCTTTAAGATAGAGAAAAAGAAAAGAGAAATAAAGAAATATTTTCTTATGAATTTCTTTTGTTTTAAAATAAAAGGTTTGTGGTAAAGAAAGGGATTAAAAATCATTAAGAATGATATTCATATTAATCTATGAGGACAAAATAGCCTACTAAAGAAAAATCAAAATTTCAGAGTATATTAAGAAACCAATCTCTGATATATTACTCCTATTGTACTTGTTAAATAGGTTCCACTGTTGTTAAAGACAATATAAATCATCTTTATTAAAATCCTGGATTCTGACAATATAGCAGTGATGTTACACTTTTCTATATAACATAACACAGCACAACAGAGAGCTCAGCCTATCACTATGCTTATTGAGTAGTAAGCACATCTTAAGTAAAGGAAAGAAATCTAATTGGTAGCATACCTCTTCCCTAAAAGCAACAAGGGATTTCAGTGGTATAGGCATCCTGCAGTTAATCGGAAATTCTAAGTATGGAATTTATTTTTTTTTCCTCAGCTCCTACCTCCTGTTTTACAATTTGAAGGCATTTATATAGATTTTAAGAATGATTGCAGGTATTGAAACAGGGATGAACACTTACACAGGAAAAGAAGGCATGAGAGGATGATTCTTCTAATATTGAATTAAAAAACTACAGGAAGTATAGCAGAGACTACAACCAGATTGATCAGTATTACTTCTTAAGTATTCCAGTATCGGTTCCATTAAGTAAACCTTGAGCAAGACTGCTAAAGCAGTAAAACACTGTTAGTACCAGAGCGATTGATGCAATAAGGTGCTTTATCTCCCAGTCTTGAAATGTTTTCCTGTGTGAGAATACATTCTTAGCACCATAAAAACACATTTAATGTTAACGATGCATAACCTGAACTACAGCCATCACTAATTATTATACCAAGATCATTGTCTATTCCTTGGGAGAAACGAGGTTTTGAAAAACCATTGTATTTTCAAAAACATTGAAAAACGTCTTTTTTCTTCCATATACCTTTAGTTTGTGAAACTGAGCAACAGAGGAAGAACTTTACCCAAACATGACTGGTGAGAGAATAGCGAACAAAAGAAGAATTTTTATAACCTAGGTAATTAACAGCAAGAATCATGCAGCTGGTGTGAAAACTAACAGAAAACCAGATCGAGTCTATTAGACATACAAATGGAACATGATTATGCAACCCTTACATTCTCTAATTCAAAAATGCCTCAAAACCACACAAAACTGTTTCCAAGTAACAGTCGAAAAATGAGTAAGTTTCCCCGAACCAGACTTTTTTCCTCATATTTACAATTCAAAATACCCCAGTACAATGATTGTGTAACATAACAGCTCGTGTAAGCTTTTCGATCCTATTTGTTCTATAATAACAGCTTACATCCCCTGAAACAGGGAAGCCTTTACAGAATTTTTTCAGCATTATATTCAGCTGATAACCCAATCAGCTTTGAAAGTGGGAGGAAACAAGAGAAATACCTTCAGTGCTTACACACAAAAATGGAAAGGCTATCATTCAAGCTAAACCGCAAAGTTCAACTTCTGTTCAAGAGTACCACGTGACACAATCCATACAAAGCACAATTTAAAAATATAATATAGCATATCTTCTCTTTTTAAGTCTAAATTGTAAGGACTTTGACCAAGAATTCTATTATTTGTTCTATTATTTGGCAAACTACATACCTGTAGCACTACCACGTAACGCTGAGGGGTGGAAACCAGTTTTACACAAGACAGAGGTGTATCATTGAAAATGTTATTAACATTTTAAACGTTTTATTCCTTGGCATTAAGAATGTTCTTGTAAAATTATGATGTGTTTTTCTATGTATTGATTCAATCCCTTTCCATTTATTTCCATTGCCTTCAAGTATTTCAAAAGTCCGTTGCCCTCACGTGAGGGGGAGCTGCTAAGGAGCAGGACTGCTGCTGTTAACAACTAATAATAATAATAAATAACCTTAGACATCACCTTGTCCTCAAACACTTCAGAAAAAGCTTAGACACTGAGCTATATCAAGTAATATGAGCCCCAGTTTGGAACTGTGATAAATAGATGAAGAACAGGTTGTGGTACCCCCACTGCAATACCAGTGGTGTTTTCCCTCTGGTATTTTCTGAAAGGTTAGAACAAAAAGGAAAACAAAAGACAGCTATCCTTAAAATCGGACTTACTTCTTCCTTTAGCCACTACCTCCCCCGAGCACACGGATTCACGCTGCAGTTAAAGAAAAAAACAGGGATAATACGGAAAGCAACGCTGTGAGCCTTCCCGCTTCAGCCTCCTCCCACACACAATGCACGGCCCTTGGCCGCGACGGCAGGGGAGGGAAGCGCGAGCGCCGCCGCGGCGCGTGCACAAGGCAACCGTTACAGCCCCCTCCAAACACAGTCCACGGCCCTTGGCCGCGAGGACAGGGGAGGGCAGCGCGAGCGCTGCCGCGGCGCGTGCACAAGACAACCGTTACAGCCCCCTCCCACACACAACGCGCGGCCCTTGGCCGCGAGGGCAGGGGAGGGAAGCGCGAGCTCGACCGCGGCGCGACCAGTGGGTCACGCGCCCCCTCCTCTCCCGCCGCGGTGCGAAGGCGGCCGGCGAAGACGGGGCCGGAGCGAGGGTGCGGGGCGCTGAGGGAACGCTGCGTCAGCCACGGGGGAAGGCTGCTGCCGAGAAGGGGGCTGGCGTCAGCATGCACGGGGCGGCACAGATCCGCTGCGGAACGCAGCCGTTACCAGTGACGTTTCATGTCCTCTGTGGCTTCAAAAGCCAGCCTGATAACCGACCGGTGCAGAAGCAGCAGTCTTGGGTCATCCTTTTTTAATACATGATGGGAAGGGCTGTTGGCCTGTGTTTCTTACTGCAATTAACACGGCACTTCCTACACGCGCTGCTAGAACCTAACTACAATGTAGACCAAAATTAATACGCAGTTAAACCGTTCTTTTAAGACTGTTAAACACATTAACTGACCTTCCAGAGTCAAAGTATGCGAAGTTTGCAAGACCCAGCATACCATTTAGAAAGAATTCATGTGTAGCTGGAGTTACTTACATTCTTTTAAGTGCTGGTATAGAACTGGCCAGCTATTGGAACGCTACCTGTAGCAGCTATAGTTTTTTTCCTAACCTGTTTCCCGTTTGAAATGTTAACCTGTCCTGGTTGAAATTTTAGTCTGAAAAATCCCAAAGAATTTTAGATGTAAATAGCGTGTGAGTGGCTCTCACCCTTTCTGTACTTCCGGAACCCTCGGGACCCCGCCAGAGTTATAGGGTGTGATGTATAGCCACACATAACAAAGAGAAGGCATGTCTGCTCTACCTACGCAGCTCTCAGCAAGGACTCTCTCCGCACAGCAGGAGAACCAAGCAGAAAAATTCCAGCATCTATCTTATTACGTAGAGCATCTAAATACACTGAGGTGGTGAACTAAGTGACCAGATACTGGGCGATCCAATCACAAAATGGGGAGCTTTGAGTTGCTGATAATTTGCGAGTACGAATACCTGTAGAACAGAGAAAGAAAATAACTGAAAAAGATGATTAAGATTTCATTCTTCCAGCTGGAAAACGCTAAAATCCCTAAATCCCTCAATGAACAGGGTAGTGGAGTCAAAGAACAGAGGACTAGGTATGCAATGAGATTCTGGCCTCACCAAAACTGCTGCCTTGCGCCAGGACACGGTTTCCCCTGTGAAGTCCTGGTGGCTCTCTCCTGTTGGCAGTTAGGAATACTAATGTACAGTGAAGCATGCTACTCGTGCATTTTTATGCCATGGGGCTTCACCTCTGGAAATGCACCTGTAAATATCTGTGGTGATGATGCATGGACGCCCCATACACTTGTTTCACATTACATGGTAGTTAGGTAGCTGCTGACTGCATCGTCCCTGTGCCTGAATTCCTCTCCCAGCAGCTCATTCATCTCCCTCGTGCTCTGCTCAACATGGAGCACAGGTAATTACAGCACAACTGGAATCATAATGAAGGCTGTAATGCTATTTATAAACTCTTTATGACATTATAACATCCCATTTCCTTCCAATATTTCATGGCCATCAAGCACATAATAAAACTAAAGGAGAAGGGGCCAGATCCCTACAAGGATTTAGAAAGGATTTAAGGGCTACAAAAGTTCTTCTGATCAAATGAGGATATCATTAACTGCCTCTCGCCACTCCCCTTGAATCCAAATGAGCAGCCAGCCTCATGACTTCGGGATACTTAAATTCAAATGCTGCTGTCTTACTTTAAAGGCTTTGCAGATGCCGTAAGAGCTCCCTGGTCAGTTCTGCTCCCACACATGCTCAGAAGTTTCAACATCTTGAGAACTGAGCCGTCCACCATTGATTTTATAGATGGCTAACAGAGATCAGAGGGTTTATGCATTATCAGTCCTTGTAGAAGGAACTGACCTCCACAGTCTTTTTCTTCTCTAATGATGAGAGGAATCCCGCAAGGTCTCAGGCTTTCACCCTAGCCAAACACAAATTTACCACTTTCTTTGTCTCTAGCAAAGTGTGCAGAGACTTATTCCATACCAGTTTCCATCTTAATGGCTCGGACTTCCCCCAACAGGGGCTTGATATACTGTCCCACAGAGAAAGGAAAGGCAAATCTTCATTTCAGCCTTGTTAAATGATTTTCTATTTACAAGCCATATAAAAGAGAGTTCAATATTCACTAATTCTTCATCATTTGCATTGTTCTATGCCTTTAAAACTGTGGGGAAGGGTGTTTTGCTTGCACTACATCTTGGTGCTAGAAGATTCACAGCCACGTCTGTTTTTGTGGGCTGAATTACTGCACAGAGTGAAACCACCCCTGAGACTCAGGTGCTTCCATTTTGGTAGGCCCAAGCAGCTCCATATGGAGCCTGTTCACCCTATGCAGCTTTCTGTGCAGTTCCTGAGTTGTTCTAGATTGTACCTTTCTTCACAGGGAATCCAAATATGTAGTATAGACCCTGGTTTTTTTCTATTCCAAAGACTAGGACCCCAAAATTTAGACACCATAGAACCCCAGTTTGATTTTAGAATGCTGTTCCATTTTCCTTTTCCTTTCATTTCTGATGAAGTATTGTCTTGTGGAAATATCCTGTCTAAACAATGAAGGGGGAGAATGTTTCATGTCTTTTACTTGGCAGGTTACTTACTAGTAACTTAACTTTTCTCTGTGTTGCTTAATTAAGCCTGATTTCCTGTCCGCCTTATCTTCTTACGCAAAACTGCTGTATTAAAGCAGGCAAATGTCTTTTTCAGAAGCTTTACCATTTCAGGAAAAAATACTATCTACTCCCCACATCACAGTACCACCTTTCTAACTAGAAAAACATGGAAAAATTCCTTAAAAGCAGAAAGTAATGCAAGCACATATGAAGGTTACTTTGGAAGACTCGGACTAAATGAGTTTATAGATGTTCAAGTCTTGGCCTCTGAACACTCATTTATAGTGCTCTTTAGAACAAACTCAAGCACATAAACATAATAATACAATTTTATACCTGTAAGAAAAATCAATCCACATTGTCGAAATGACAAGTAGATCTTATTTCAATTGCAATTTCTTGCTTAGTGTTCCCATTACAGAACCACTGTGAGGTGATTAAAAAAAATCTACCTGTCTTGAAATTTTATATGAAAATAAACTGTTAAATAATATTAACACTTTATAAAATAACCAGCTGCCGAGGATCACTTCGGAATGCTTTTAGCATATGTCAAATACCATCCTCTGTCTCTCCTTAGAGAAACAACTGTTCACAAAGTTTAGATGTTTGAGTGGTTTACAGGGTGATGGACGAGGAGATCATTTTCAGGTATCCTCTATAGAAAGAAAAATATTTTTATAATCCTAAGTAAACAACCAAGCCGTACATTAATAATGTGCTTAAGTGTCAAAACTGCCAGCATGCTATCTCCTCAGTAGAACTGAGCATTGACAGCTTCCTGAATTCTTGGGATATTTCCTAAAGGATGTGAGAATGAATATTTTAAAAGTGCTCAGTGAGTCATCACCCCCAATTCCACGATACATCTAAACAGGCTGCTTTACAATTCATAACTCATGCTAACGTTTTGTGATTTCAATTTTCAATACACTGAAAAGAAAACCTTGAAAACAAGCAGGTCTACAAAATCCCCAAATACAGGGAGTCTGTTTTGCTGCTGTGCAAAGTAGGCTGCCTATTCTTCAGTACCAGCCCCCAGGAACATCACCTCGGCGCAGAGAATAGAAATGAGGAAGGCAGGCTTTTTAGCCTAGTTCTGGCTGCAGTGTTCTTCCTGTGCTGTTCTCATGGTTAACAATGTGAGGAGGGAGACACAGAACCTGCAACATGCTGAAGCATTTACACAAGTATAATGTGCACAAATGTAGAAAACCTTTCATAACCATGGATTATCTCATTAGTCATTTCTTACTCATCCTTTACTACTGATTTATAGTCCTGAATCTCTCTTAGAGATCTAAACCAGATCTTTAGGTTCTTGAAATTAAATGGATAAAAATGACATCAGGAAACAGCTCCAGAGACAGCATTAGATACTTAGCTGGAATAAACTAACATGTCTTCTAATTTTAACAAGACTATATATGTATTTACATCTGTTGAGACACTACAGTAGAACTCTCTCCTCACCCCTTTTCGGTATTTTCTTTTTTTTAAAGTACTAAATGTTCCTTTTTTGAAAATGCATACAAACTCCACATGGCACCTACCTTGCCACCAAGCTGGTAGTTCACACCTTTTCCTTTCCAGCCAGAAACCATACCTCACTAATATTTCCACAACCAACTCTTGCTGTTTTATCCAGGCTAGCTGGCAGCAGAAATACTAGGTCGATTGAACAGTTGAGTAAGCTGGCAGAAGAGAGTGTGAGATTTGGGTCTTGCAAGAAACTGAGATGACAGGGCTCTGGAATACAGGGGGAATATAGGATGTATAAAAGTTCTGGCATTAACTCTATAGGAACCTTTATCCCATGTTAGTTTTTGGGTTTTTTTTCTTTCTTTTCTGCTTTGGACTTTGTTTAAAGGAATTGCAATGTTCGCTATGACCATGAAGTAAGTGCACTAACCACCAGGCTGAAAAACCTATTGCTGTGACCCAGTCCCAGTGCAAATTAACTCTTCCCCTTCAAGAGACTGTTGTATTTCAATTAACTTATTTCCACTACTATTACTTATATCTCCCTCAAATCACTTTCTGTAATTTCTCCTGTGAGATTAATGCTGATGTTTTTAAAATATCTGTAGACATTGCACTGATATGCCATATAACAAATCTCCTACCCAAAACATCTCCATTTAGATTTGCTGCTTCTCCAAAACACAGGATATGAGTGTTTGTCAAGCTTCATCACTGCTAGCTACATTCTCAGGAACACTCTGAAGACTAACAGGAGCTGTTCCTGTTTAAGAATTTTTTAACCAGGCCATTTGTGAATTAAAATGGTCAGCAGTACACCTATTAAATTCCCACTTATAATTGCTTGTTGCTACTCGTCCAGTTGAAATCTGCAAGATAACAGCTAATTTAATTTGTATTGAAGTAAAAACTGATTTTCATTCACCTGTAATAAAGATACAGTTGGTGGAAAAAGCAGTCTTCTGGATAGACAGCATTTGTCTCCATCAAAATATTCCACATCTTAATTCTGACCACCAGCTATGTGAACTCATAATAAAAACCACTGCATATTGCAGGCTCGTTTAGCCTTGCTTGATCAGTCACAACATTACTTCTGCCTCTGCAATAGACACAAAATTTGCCTAATGCACAAAGCAAATGCTGTCGTAAAGTTAAAGTGAATCTATGGGCCAAAACTGCCACAGAACTACACTCTTCAGTAGGTGATGATTGCTTCCAGAGGTCCTTCAGGGGCATTATGCAACAGGGATGTACAGAGCAGGAAAGGAAAGTTCCTTTCCAGGTAAAGAAGGTCCCTGAAGTTCTCATGAGCATAACAGTCCTGACAAATATTTTCATGAACAATTTCACTAATGTCATAAAAGCTTTTGCCTTTATTTAGTATTGGCTTGGGGGTTTTTTGTTTGTTTGCTTGTTTGGGTTTTTTTGCCTTTATACTTTTATTTAAGAATAAAAAGCTGTATATGGCTGCAATGTTACTATTGAATTTATCTTCAAAGAGCTGAAATGCTAATGGTAATCTCAGCAGAACATCAAAATAGCAACCCCTGAGGTTGCTGCAGCCAGTGGAAATGTAATTAGCAGTCTCCAAACACCATGTATTTCAGTTATGTAGCAGATTCTTTACATTATTTTGCATGGAAAATGTTTCAGTTTTGAGAGGGGAAAATAAACCCTACCATGTCATTTCTAGTTGGTAGCAGCTTCTTTTCAAGAAACTCATACCAGAAGCCCCATAGTAATTAGTTCGAGGCATGAGCATTGATAAATGATAATGTTTCTGTTTCAAATAATATGCATTAGAAATTCTGCTTTTCTTAGGTTGACACCAGCAGCACTTTGTCTTTGAAAGTGAAATAGCATTCTTACAGTTATTTAAAGCACACATTTTGGGGACAAAAACACAAACAGTTCCTAGGGAGACAGGAAGGTAAGAAAATGGATTGCTATCATGAGACTATTCACATTTATTTCACAGACCTCTCATCTCTGTCCCTAAGGGAAAAATGTATTCCAATACAGAGTTATGAATATGTGCTTATAATAAACTTAAATGTCTCAGAACTGTTGGGATGGAGCTTTATGTTTTAAGGCTTTATGAGGCATTATCAGAGAGAAGGTGGTGAGGAGAAGGTCTGACAGTGAACCTGAACCTCACTGTGATCCTGTCCAAAGAAAATTACAGTTTAACTTGCTTTTGGAATATTTAAACTTACACCAACTGTATGAGAATAGGACATGTTCCTTTTCTGCTCCAGTACTGAGCAGTCCTAAGCCTCTGGGGTGTATCTGCCAAAAGAGGTTAGGCACTGGCATCTACAGACAGTTATTTGAACAGGAAATGGATGCCTATGTCCCTTAAGGCACTTTCACAATTCCCAGTTGTAAAAAGTGATGTCTTTAATCATTCTCAGCTCATTTCTGTCTTTCCCCGGTTTTCAAAATTCTGCAGTCAAGGACTTTGATTTCAGCAGAAGATAGATGCCTGTAAGATGGGTACCACAAAGATGGTATCTAATCAGAGTAGAAGTCCACCAGTCACCGTAACTCCATCTTAACAAACTAATTACCCTTTAAACTGGAGAACAGTAGAAAAGAAAACCTATTCTACAATTTATTATTTTTTATTTTCCTTTCTTTTTCTTTTCCAGGTTACATAAACCAGTTATGAAACAGTGCTGGGAACTGATATTTTCAATTGAGTTTAGCAGGAGCAATTAAGTAAAAAGTGGATTTTGATTTTGAAAGGGAAAAGCCCATATTTCATTAACATCTTTTCCATTTATCTCGGTTCTCGTTCATCACTGAGTTCCCCAAAATTAATCTGTAAACTTGTATTATTATTGAGGAATCATCTCAGTAAAAATCTCCTTGGAACTGCACAGAAATTCCCCATCACCTGTTGTGTAAATATTTGCCTGTATTTCTGTACAAGAAAATAAAACTATTACATATGATTTCATTTTACCTCTTCAGTGCCTCCATAGTTTCCAGTCACAAAATCCAGGTGATTTATTCTATCCTCTTTCCAGATGCCTAAATTTAAGTCATTCTTTCACATCTGTGTCTAATGTGTTCTTAAATATCTCCAATACAAGAGATTGTACATCTTTTCCAATCAAGCTATTTTCATGCTTTCTGCTACAAATAGCTTCTAAAAAATACCTTGAAATGTGTTTTCTTGGGGTTTTTTTTTCTGAGATTTAAGCTCATTGCTTCCTATCCAGTAAATCATGGACAAAAAAAAAAAAAAAAAAAAGATTCAATTACAGAAAATTGTCACACGTTATTTATCCCAGACCTTCTCTGCTGCATTTCTTTGTCATGACTTTTTATCCTGTAACTGTCAATATTAAGCACTTATTTTTTTTTTACATTGTAGATTTTAACATGATACCGTACAGCTTCAGATCTGAAAATTTTGCTTAAGGATTGATGAAAAAATATATTTTTGCACTGTATAAGGATATACGTATTTAAGTAAAACAACATTAAAGTCAAAAATATTATTAGCAAATTAAACTCTATATGTAAGAACTGAAAGTGTACTAAAGAAGCCTGTAAGAGATCCTTTCAAAATAACTGTGCTATAATGTAATGATGTCCCTTCAAGTAAATGAAATACTAGTAACTATAATATAAAGCTTCACTTTTTGTAAATGCTCATAGCTCAGGGTGTTTTGTGGTTTTTTGATTTGACAAAGTAGTTACATTTGTATGTAGCCAGATGGGAGCCAAGATAGTGATTTTGCTTCTGAACCAGACTGTGCACGGCAGCACGTGTCCCAGCTCTGGCATAGTGCTGTGGCTCTTTCCCATCATGTGCCTGGTATATCATCCATCCCTCCCAGCATGTGACAGACCATGACTGTGTCACACACTGGGAACGAAGATATACGTGAGGACTGCAGGACTGTGGTACACTTAATCTGGGCAGGAAGCTATTGACAGAACTGCACATCACAAGAAATGCCGTAACATCACAGAACCAAGCTATATATTAATGCTGTTGTATAAATAGTGTTAATTTTAGCATGAAAAAACACAATAAATGACATCTGTTAAAAACGGTGATGAATATGAAAGTAAGAGTATCCCACGAAACTGAATTCCAGCTCTTGCAGAAGCATTGTAAGCAAGGGCAGGTGACAGAACCCTCTAATGCTAAAATTTTTTATGTTTTGTACCATTCAGAGTCCATTCATAACTATTACACGTTTCTCAAAAATGTAAGAATTTGGCATAAAGCCTTCCTAAATCACAAATCTGTCCCAGACTGACTTTTTAAAAACTCAGTCAAAATTACCTGGGCATTGATAACATAGCTGAAGAAAATAATGGTTGTCTCCAACCCCACATCCCAAAGATTAAAAAGAAATGCTGACTTTATATAAAATGCCTTCCTATTCTTACTTTGTTGAACAAAGACTTGAAAGAAGCTTGTCCTTTCTGTCGCAGCTATATTTTTTCCATCTCCTTGAATAGGGCAATGTCAATATATCTCTGTTAGGACAGATCAAAGAGCAAACACACAGACTGGACAAGAAGCTTAGAAGACTATCTGAAGGCTACAGTTAAAAAGGTAGGAAGAGTGGAAGTGCCATTAAAAATCCTTAGTGGGGCTGGCTTCCATACTCCTCATGAGGAAAAAGGGACTAGTATGAGGTGTCTGCCTAAAAGGATTCATTGTTAGGCAGGAGGGAAAGATGGTGCAGAAGGAATCTAAAGCTTGAAGGACACAGGCAGAGTGTTCTCTATGCACTGTAAAATTTCCTTTGATATTTTGTAATTTAACCCAACTTCTACCCTCTGTGCCAGCAATTACATGAAACCTAAGAGTAAAGTGTCCTCAGTCCTCAGTCCCCAACAGCAACATCTCAGCAATGCAGAGAGCACAGGCCTGTAAGGGAGAGTCAAAGGTTCTCACTGTGTGTAGTGCTCAGACCCTGAGGGGCTGAAATTTGACTCTGGTGTGGTGTTATTTTTTCAGTTTGTTTCTTGAAAAATGTGTAAGAAACCCATCAAATACGTAAAAAAAATATTAAAGACACAACATAAAACTTTAAGCCAGTATGAACTGTTAAGACTAAGGCTGCCTTTAAAACGTCTATCTCATATGTTACAATGGCATAGCCAATGTAAGATTACGCGTTCATTAGGATTACATATCATTCAAGCTCTATAATGTGTTCCTAAAACACGGCTAACAGCACTGATCTCCCTGAGCAATGCAGGAGGCACCTGCCTTGTGCAACACTAACGTGTGATTATGAGGTTGAGTGTAGTGTTGGACTGCAAATGGAGGAGGGTCTAAATTGAAGTGTTATCATAATTACGGAAATTTCTAGCTTTTGAGTATTTGATTTGCAGTCTAAATAACATTGTGGATAAAGTAATAAGCAAACACTAAGCAAGTGTTTTATTAGACATGCTTGCCACTCTTACTAATCAGTTATGAATAATTTCAGAAAAGAATTTCTGTTTGTATCGTGTAAAAAAACTTCATAACTCATAGCAAAGGTTTTTCAACATCTCATGTGACTTAAATGACTTTTCACAAGGCGTAAGATGCATATTATACAGTGTACTTCCACTTCAGTTTTGGTTGTGCAAACTATCTGGCAAATATTTGTTAATAGCTGATATTTTGTAGCATTCAGTAGCTGTGTATGAACAACTGACTTACAGGGAGAAGGACCACCTTTGGACATTCCCTTGCAAAGAGCATTTGGGGAAGATCTAGCCAGGACAGGCATAGCTGTAACAGTCATATAAGATGCTCCACAAATGGACCCACTTGACAGAAGCAGTGTACAAAGCAGAGAAAGGTAACTGGGAGGAAAGGAAGGAAAAAAAAAAGTGCAAGTCATCAAAACCTGATGTGTTCCAAGAGCCATTTTTATGTCTACCAGTTCTAATATCAGTGAACAAACATCTGAAACAGAAGGCTGATTTGACCAATGTCTACTTCAATAGGGTATTGTTTGAGATATATTTCACACCAAAATGTTTTATATTCATTTCTGTGAAGATTGTAATAAACTGATTTAAAGGATTTTCTGTAGTGTCTTCATGCTAGAATATTAATTAGCAGCTGTGTATAGTAGTATAACTGAAATCAAGTCTGCAACTGCTAGACAGCACAAATAACTGGTTTGCATTATTTGCTTGGGCTTTACAGATCATCCTTTATTCACTGCTATCAATTTTGCAGTCAATGTGATCCACGTCCACTGTACAGAAAGGGGAAAGGATGAAGTGTTTTTATTGCAATACATTTTATTGCTCCTGTATTTGAATTTTACAGGAGGATCAGCAGGAAGAGTTGGAAGCAAAGTATTCTGCAGTCAAAACACATTCCTCTAAATACAAGTGATCCTTTAAACCATATATGTCCAATTTTCCAAAGCCGAGTAATCGCTTAATCCCCTCCTCTGTACTAGTTTAGCACATGCTGTCTGATACTGTCCTGTTGTTTGCAAAAATGAATATGAATAAGTATGAACACAAGCTGAACCCATTACAACTTCTGGGTTGTAAAGATTTATACAAAAACAGCACCAATGAAAAATTCTATTATTCCACAAAGTTGAAACTGAAATAAATCATAAGCTTCAATGTAAGGAAGCAAACATAATTCAGCCGACTAGTCATGTTATAGGAATAAATTCCTGGAATTAGGTTATAATCCACAAAAGATTTATTCTACCCTGATTCACAGGAGAATGCTATACAACATATTTATGCTCTATTCCAAGAGATTCAGATCAAGCCAGTAAGTCTCTGTTCCATTTTGGATTTAGCATCATTGAAAATAAAGGCTTTGAAATCAGACCTTAGAGGATATGAGTTTATCAAAATTAATAAGATTTTTAAGATTAATCTTTGTCTGTGCAGTCAACAGCTTTTCTCTTTTTTTTTTTTTTCCCTTAAGAAATGAAAGCTTAAATCTAAACCATTCTAATAAATACTTGTCCAACAGTTGCTCTTACATAGGTGGCCATTCATTTGGAGAATAGGTGGTGTCAATGCTTAAAGAACCATAATATCCCAATGCTCATCCAAAACAGTTATTAGTTATCTGATGACCATAAACCAGAGACTACCCAGAAACTGATACTCAGGTACTTTACAGCACACAGAATTATTTGAAACACATGGAAACAAAACAGAACTAAATCCAACTCAAATCTTGCAGGTCTGAGGAAAATTTTACAGATTGTGGAAGTTCCCACTGAGAAAATGAGGAAGTGCATCATCGGGAATATGCTGAAAATGGAGAAAGAGGAGAAAAAATGGAAAGGTATTCTATGGGGAGGAAAAGTAGTTAAAAAAAAAAAAAGGACAAGAAACTGTGGAAGACATCTGGTGCTGAAAATAGATCGCCTGTCTTTGTGACTTTTTTATTACTATGTTACATTATATGCTTACTGCACTACTGATGACGTGTCTCTTTCCAGTTGCAGAAGCAGTGTAATTTCATTATGGGGCTGGTGCAGACTAGCCTTTGCCATTCACCTTTCTCAACTCCATCACTAGTTTTCAGGGGATTCATGGGTTTCTAGTCTTACATGCTTCGTAAATGCAGGAAATGGGTGCTTAGAAAAGCTTTGAGGAGTGTTTCAGAGCTATAGGCATTGTTATTTAAGACTAACAACTTTATGTCAATTTTATATTTCACCTACTGCCACTTTTCATTTATAATTTATTATTAATATTTTTATACTTCATTGCTATCATGTCTGTGAGCTCTGGATATCTCAGCACCTTGTTACATTAGGCAGTAGAAGCATAGAGGGAAAGGTGGTCTTTACTACACATACCAAATCAGCAAATCAGATGCTATATATTGAGATCAGCTGCTTTAAAAGCAAACAAGAAACCAACCAACCAACAAAACCTCACCACAAAAAACCTCCCAAAACTCAATAACACCCCAAACTCAAGAATAGCCAGAGTTCAAAAATCAGAAAAAACCCCAAACAAAACAGTGGATGAAAACATTTCAAAGAGATGGAATTCACACATAGGTTGTCCTGTTAGCTATTATAAGAACTAAAAAGACACAAGTTCCTCTGCTTAAGACCAGATTACATGAAAAAGAATTAATAATTTATATCTGACAGCAAAGGTATTTCTTACCTTGTTAGTAATGGAAATATTTTTCTGGTGATCATAACTTATTTACAAGTAGAGCAGCGTGGCAATACCAAAGATATATACATGCAAAAAGATCTTTTTTACTGGAAATGTGGATAGAAATACCATTAGAAAGTCTTTTCTGTTTTTCCTTCTCACAACTAAAAATACAAAAATTTTACTGTAGTGCCTATACAAGAAAAGCTAAGCAAAAGCAACAGCACAATTCAATGGTATGGATGTTAAAAAAAAAAAAAAAAGGCATGTAATATAGTCATCTTTACTTTCAGAAATCAAATGGGAAAAAATATTACTGATTTTCCTAAACTTGAAGTCTTATTACGCTTCTTTTGATGATCTTCTGTCACTTACGTTCAAAAAATGCCAGTGCTGCAACACCCATCATTGACCTCACAGAAGTAAATGGGATTGAGGAGCCATAAACATGAATTTACCGGGCATTCACCAAAAAAAGACTTTATTCAAATGTAGCCAGTTTAATATCACAATCCACGTTTCTTGCCCTCTGATCAGCCATGAAAGTTCACTGGAGAAACCAAAACCCGGTTGGAAATACTGAACAATTAAGAGAAAATGAGAACTTCCTGACTTCACTGTAGGTCAGTCAACCTTACACACCAGCAAGGTGACTGCAGACTACTCAGTGCTGCAGAGCTCTCTGGAAATAGTTAGTGCCACTCACTTTTGTTATTAAAATATCAGCATCAGACTATATTTCACACTCAGTTAAGAGCTTGGTGATTTAGATAATGTTTTAAAGACCATTAAAGGTTCCTAGTTTTTCTCTTCAGTGCCTCAGTTTTACAGATAGAGAGTAGCTTGAGAATATTTAAGCACTTAGCAGTATCTCAGGGCTTTCAAGAAAGAAATACTAATTAAAATACAGCTAACAAGACTGTATTAGATTTGGCTCTTAAGTAGGTTCTTTTCTCATACTGTCATAAATCTGACCTAAAAGCATGTTGAACACAGATAGCTTTGCTCAGAATTTAATCAGGGAATGGACTTCTTATGGAGAGATTGCTAAATGCATCTGACATTTTAATTTCCATTTTTTCTCCCCGCATTACCTTTAGAATAGTTTTGTATTTGTAAAGCCCTAGTTTCAATTTGAAGAATAAGGACAAGTTTCCTGTAAAATTTCAAGACAACTGGTCAAGCGTCAAAAAAAATTTCAATTAACACTTTTTTTTCCATGTTGAAATTTTCACTCTATAAAGGACGTGTTTACCTTCTTTATAGCAGAAAAGCTTTGATTCAGAATTGAGCTTTAAACTGGGGAAAATGGGAGGAAACTTCACCATAATATGTAAATACAGAGGGACCAAAATCAAGCATGCACATGAATTTCCATGAAACTCAAGCTTTAGTTCACTGCACGCCATGAAAGGTTGATGCATGGGAAGTAATGTGAGAAGGGGTTCTTTTTTTCTCAAATACAGACCCTCACTTTTCATACATACCAGGATGTGCACAAAAGATGGATAGACCGTGAAAAACATTGCTATTGTTTATTGTCTTTCCTTGTCCAAAACACCATTAAAAATACAAAGACACTTTCCCCTCTTTTTGTATGTATAGTTATGGGACATCATTTAAATATTCCATTAGCACATAAAGCTGAAGACTGTTGGAAAAAAAATAAAGCACTGCTTCTATTCTGGACCTGTGCTGCATGTGTGTACATGAGAGTTGTGCACAGAGGGGTCGAAACAGTGCAATTAAGAATAGAATGAAGCATCCCCTATTTACCATTTAATTGAAACCTCAGTAAAAAATACCACATTACACTCCCTTTGCAATAAAGTACCTCTTTCCCTGAAACAGCAATGTAACACCAGCCTTTCTGAGGACTTTGCTGTCATGGAATACATGCAGTCAGGGTAAAAGAAAGCTTTTATATCATACTATACATGGAAACATTTCAGCCATGAAATCAAAACAGAAGTTTGTAACTGAATTACAATGCACCTGGAATTTCTTTCATGGAATAAGACTCATTAAAAGCAATAAGGAAATACGTAGAACCTAAAACTGGGTACATGTGTATCAGAGGAAGGTTTTCCAGTGTGTGCATTTTCTAAAATACACATATTTTCAATTGGGTTGAATATCTAGATGTAAGAAATAATAGCATTCTTAGTGTGTTAAATTCTCCTTACTGCTCAGTTGGAAACAACAGGAAACAGCACAATAGCCCTCTTACCTCTATGGAAAATTTTTTCTTAGATCCAAATGTTTTTCCAGAAAACCAAACTACCACAGAATACTGCATTTTGCAGTATGTATCACATATTACCTATTTCATTTTCCTCATATTCTTATACATTATGAATACTAATTTAAAAAAAACAACTTTTGCTTCTTAGCTTAGGATAATACCTTATTCTGAAGCAGCTTCTTTTCAACATAAAAAATTCAAAACAGGGATAGAAATCAAGTTTTACAAAATCAGTTCCTTTACCTATATCTATAAAACCATTTACAACAATATACACAGCACCACTCCCCCAAGCAGGTTGCCAACAAGTACAAGAGAAACACACTTTGTTATGAATAATTCTATTTCAAAAGGAATATACTTTACTGTCTTCACTTACCATTTTTCTCTTCTACCTTCAGCTAATACACCTCTTCATTAACATGTCTTTCACCTGTAGTACTGAAGTACTGTAATAATTTCTCCCAATAATTCTTGACTATAATTATATTTTATCACAAGATAATGTTAACATAAGGAATGCAACCTCCTGTAATAACCATTTCTAAGAATTACAACTGTAGGCTTTAAGAATACTAAACTGCACCATTTATTCTCACTGAAATGAATGGGATTTAAAACTACTAAACAAGGGTTTAAACATGCATAAAACCCATTCCTAAACAGGAGCTGCTTAACGTCAGCCCTGCAACTCAGGGACAGTATTCATTCACCCAGATCTGCAGTTCAGGAGTGTCCCTGTGCTCAACCCATCTGCAGCCCAAGGGGGTTCCCTGACCTCTCCTCCTTTTCTGAAGCCAACTCCTGCAGCGAAGCATGCACACACTGTTTCACACAGTCAATTAAGGTGTTTCGTATTTATTTCCTAAAAGCACAACTTCTTTTCTTTTAGAAAACACTGCTATTTCTCCTGATAATACAGAGTTTTAGTATTTCATGTAGATTCTGGCAGTTCCTTGAAACAGCACCTGCTACTGAGTTAATCCACAATGTGACATCATACCTACCAGAAAATGTAAATAGCAAGCAATAATTCAACCTATACTAAAAATAGGTGAGGATGTTGATACTCAAATCATAGTAAGTACACTTGAGAGAAACAGTTAAATATTTAGCAGAACAATTGTAAGTGGTTGTTTTTATTCTTTTTGTAGAAAAAGAGTAAACAGATGAAATAAAAAGAGAAGACTCTCGAAGGACTTGATATTTTACCTAATAGCTCCATTTTTTCAATACCATCTCATGTATTAAAAACTAAGCACAGAGCACAAGTTTGCTTAGCACTCCCACCAAGAAGTACAGTTCTTCAAAAAAGAATTAGTTTCTGAATCCTCCGCTCAAGCAACAAGAGCAGAAAAAAAAAAAAAAAAAAAAAGCTACACCATCTGTTCCTGTAACTTCTTTTTTTTTCTCTTTTCACAGAATTGAGTCAAGGCTGAACCTTTTTACAGAAAATCTGTATTAAGTAGAACTTGCCATGGCACCAGACATGTTCACCATGAAATGTGAACTGTTACGGTCATAAATCTATCACTCCTACCATTACAGAAAAACATTTTCACTTAAAGTAATGAAGGAAATGTAAATGATCTTCTAGCATCAGGGATCATAGTCTGGATACTCCTGTGGTCCCTCTGAGACCTGGGGCAAGAGGAGGCTGAAAGCACACTGAACACACAGTGTGAATTGCAGCACAGCTATTTTCTCTATTGTCCAAATTCTTTTCCAGGGCGTGTACATGGATGCATCTGAAAATGCCAAAATGGTTGATTGTTTTTGTGAACAGCCACAATTCAGAAATTTCTGTAAGATGCAGGACATGTGAAGAACCTTGATTCCTTTGCTTCTAAACAGAGACAAGCATGACTCAAACAATTTATCATTTTGGGGCACGTTACCTACCTCAAAAACCCCAAGTCCCTTAATGTATTACAGTTCACTAAAAGTATGTAGGTGTTAAATGAAGGGGGAAAAAAAATCCCTTTGAGTTATATGGAAATGCATATGCTTTCTGGCATACACAGGCAACAGATGACTGCTGCCTTCTAGGTCCCACCTGCTAATTTGGTTACTGAACTCAACTCAGGAAATGGCTTTTTAGGAGCATCTCCCCTCTCAGGGTAGCACCAACCAGTCTTTCTTAGGACATCCTTCTTGGGGGCTAGTAAGGGCATGAGAGTCTGTAGATTTTGACTCTGTCTGTGATAGATTTCGACTCTTTCTGTGGTTCATGAGGTCATTTTGTCTTAGTCGTCTACTGCTTCTTGTCTGACCACTCTTCTAAAGCTTCCCATATTTCTCTGCTGTCAGGGCCTCTCAGCAGTATCCCCTCTTGCTGCCACAGTGCTAGATCCCAAATTCTTCTCAACATGATCCCTTGGCTTTGGCTCCTCTGGTAGATGCTCCCATTTGCAGGCAGCTCTTACCACGTCGCATTGCGTGTTTCAGGAGAATATCCCATCTCTGTCCTCTTCCCACCTATATGCACCTCAGCTACACAGCTTAGAGTCACAGAACAGCTCCGGTTGGAAGGGACCTAGAAAGATCATGTGGTCACACACTTCATGGGAAAGGCAGCCTAGATGAGATTATCTTGCACCTAGACAGCTTCTCTGTCTTCAATCCAACAGTCACCACAAGCAGTGGGAACAGATTGGCACTCAGAGGGCCCCCCTGCTACACACAGATGCTTCAGTCACAAGTTTAAGCTTAAACTCCATGTAAGCTGTCTCTTCCCAGAATTCAGGACTCCTGTCCCCATAATAGACCTCAATGTCCCTTAGAACTACAGGGTCTGTTCTGATTCAGTCAGCATTTTAAAAGTTTTAAAGTCAAATTACCATGTTCCCTGAACTTTTCATTAGCCTACAAATCAAGCTCTCCTTGCTGCCTGATGACAGCTGCTACTTCTGTTTCCACCAAATTCCTTTGGTACAGTGCTTTGGCTCTGCTTCAAAACCACACTCCCTGCTCTCATTAGTTTTTGGCCTGGGAACGTCTCCGGCTCACAGTACCATCACCATTGCTCCTTACACCTCATTTTTCTCTTGCCACAGACAGATGCTGTTTCAGTATTCTTGTTAGCATTACAATCTTCTGTCCTGGGGTTTTTATTCGTTCACCTCTTGTTCAGTTTCTTGTAGCAGGAAAGTCATAAAGCATCTTCTTTCTTCTCAGCAACCTCACCATATGTTTTTTGAATCCTCCAGACATCTTCCAGTTCGTGCATGTGTGATGAGAAGTTCTGAAATGATGGTATGGGTATGTCTTCCCTCATCCCTTTCTTCCTTTTGCAATCTTTTCTGTTAATGTTTTTTTTTTTTTCAGTATGCTCTATATTTTCAGTTCAGCTTTGGATACTGGAAAAATTAATTTACTCATAAATACAACGGAAAATGTTTAGGAGATGTCCAAGTATTACAGTGATAGATAGAACACTATATACAAGGGTTGAGTGCCTATAGATCAAGGTGAAGAGGCCTTGCAAAAACACAGAGATTTTGGATTTTTTGTAGAACATGTGAAGACTTATGTTTACTACATCCCACTCCATCACTGGTGGCATTCCTTCTTTGAAGGCTCTTAGAGCATAACTGAGTAATTAGGTTTCTCCAATGGCCTCTTCAGGATCTTCAGTTTTATTAGAATGAGAACAGATCCTCATGCTTAAGGTCCCTGAGAATTCACATTCCGTATTATTCTTCTTCTTCAGACTGGCCCTGAAGTAGCCATTTGACCATTTTGACAGTCTCCTGTTATGTACATGAATTGATAGCAATGAAATTATGTTTATCTGTATATTGCGATTTCTGGGGAAATGGGCAGATAGTCAGGAAGAACATATTAAATCATGGATAAGAACTCCCTGCAAATTCTCCTTATTTTACGAGTTGAGAAGAGGGGTCTATGTATTTGCAGTTTGTCTGATACACAAATAATATGTACTTACTAAGTTTAAATTAATTACTGGGATACTAAGCTGACTTGCATGTAGGAAAATCTTACCTATTCTTCAATCCTAGCTAAAAAGAATACATACTTTGTTGAATATGTATAGAAGTTTTGTTTGTTTGTTTGTTTTTTTAACCCCTGCAATGACTATCCAGTTAATGGATAATCTTTCTACAATATGTGAAAGCTGCCTGAAATAAATTACATGAAATTACTGAATTGCTTGACTTTGATATCGTCACCTCATGGTTGCAGAATGCATTTTAAAAAGCTGTTGCTTACACTCAGAAACATTGCCTCTTGCACATGAGGAAATGTCACTATATCCCAATGACATCTTCCTAACACCAGTCTGCTAATTACAAGAAAAATAGCAAGACTGAAATATTTCTCTAGTACCCAAAAAAATTCCCAATTGTAATCGCCATGAGAATGAGACAATAAAAGCCATCTGATAACCATTTATACATCTCTTAGGCTTTCACACTAATAACTACTCTAACATTTTGAAACTGCTTCTGAAAACTCCTACCACTTTGCAATCAATCATTACCACTAAGTAGTGATTGCTGTAGCCCTACATAGCTAATTATCTTCTATTTGCAGCTCTTTAAGATTAAACTTTTAAAAACACAATTTGTTAGGCTGATTACTTGATAACGAACTTATTAATATTGCTAAAATGAACATCTGTCTACATTAATTCTATCACAGAAAACAAATAAGCAAGCAAAACCCAACACTCTTCCAGATAGATACACTCATTAACTCTAATCCATTAATTTGATTGCAATAATTTCTTTCAGTGATTAGCAATACAACTATCCCTATCTTACTATTGGTCAGTAAGGCAGCATGTCATGCCTAGAAGCTGTTAGCCAAATGAACTAGTTACCACGAGAAATGTAAACTAGCAGGAACGGCCTAGTAATGGCATGAATGATATAGAACTTTTCCTCCTGGACAAAAGGCAGATTCTCCTGACTTTTTTCAAATTAAAGAATGTTCTGGTTAGTGGAAGTCCATAAAAGTTTGCCCTTGTTGAGTCCACCCAGCAAGCTTGGTTCTAGCAAAAGGACATGAAAGCAGCAGGCTTCATCTCTGACTTCACCGTGCTTTTTTCTTCTCACAATCTTCTCTACCAGATCATGAACTGTGGATCATAGAGACTACACTGGAAGACATCTAGACTCTAGATTAATCCCGAATTTATTTCAGTTTGGATTCATCACCTTCAAATACAGAACATCAACACGTTGATAGAAATCACACAAACCATGCCAGAATGTGCATGTGCACACAAGGACAATATAGCAAGGGACGAGCTAATACAGAAGAAATGGTTGATGAATAAATTCATTACCATGAAGAATGAGGAGGTATGAGGAAAGAGGAGCGAAGATGAGGCTGCAAGAAGGGATAAAAGCAATTATTTCTGAAGTCATCCAGAGACAAACAGAAGGGTAGTTATGGCAAGACACAGGAAGCTGAGAAGAATGGGAATGAAGAAGCTGCAAGGGGAAGGTACCAGAAGGACTAATTAGCACCAGTAGCATGGGGCAGGCTGTCCTGGCAGAGAGAGAACCAGTCACCAGAAAACAACCAGCTTTTAAGGAGGTGGAACATAAGATGGGGACACTCAGAAAAAGTTGAAAGAAATAAACATGAATCCCCAAGTGACTAACATGATTGATATTTGCAGGGGAAAAATGAATTGATTCGAAGAACAGATCCAGGACAGCTTTACCAAGGTGAAGTCCAATAGCTTTGCTATGTAAAGATATACTGAAAATATATTTGAATAAAATGTTCTGAGAAAACAAAGAACGGAATCAAAGAAACCCAGTCTTGAAGTACTAGGAAAAGCAAGCACAAAACTAAGTTACCTGTGAAAGGATCCTTCGAAGGATATGTGCTACGGTTGGTAGTGACAGCAATGGTTTACATGAATGGCAAAATCCTTCCAAATGAAGTCCATTTCCAAATGGAAGTGTAAACCATGCCTACCAGAACTATAAAGCAGGATGAGATCTGCAAAACATGAAGGAGGCAGGAAGGACATGTGTGGTGTGAGAGAGAGAATAAACCAGAAAAATGAACACCATTTTTGGACTGAAAAATCTTGGATGGACAATACTAAATATTTCTTTGTGTTTCTGATATGAGCCATAAAAGTGAGGTTGAGTGAAATGAATAAGCGTGTGCTGATGAACAAAAAAAATTGGCCCTGTAGAGCTAATATGGCATTGATTTATTTAAAATGACTGTAAGAAAATTACATACCTATAACAGACGTCAATTCTCATGTCCTTGACACTGACAGACCCCCTGCTGCACAAAGGATTATGAAGAGCAAATTGAATTTTGCCAGGCATGATACAACTGACATTGAATCTGTGGAGCCTACGGAGTGGAGCACAGGCTGCCTACAGTGAAGTCTGAGTTTAGATGTAGTACCACATAGTTCTCATTATGTCTAATCTATTACTTGTAGTTAAAAAGGGATTGAAATATCAAAGTTCTCAGTAACAAAAGAACAGTGATTCTGATCCTTGACACTTTACCCTCCAAACTGCAGAATAGTAAAAAGAAAGAAAAAATGCTATGTCCTTTTCAGATATTACATGCAAGTAAACCAGAGTTACAAAGCCTGTATTGATGTAACCTATGGCTTAAGAGATTAAGGATTTGCAAAAGTATATATGGATAGAGAATGCTAAAAGAGAAAGCAATAGGATTTAGAGTTCCAGAAGATACTATGAGTCCATGAACATGATCCATGATTCCAAACAGTAACTTCATCCAGAACTCTCCCTAGAGGCTGGGTATTGTCCCTCAGATGCATGTGCATTTATGAATACTTAAACCATGTCTTTTATGCTTCTGGAGAGAGGGAGATAAGGAATGAGTTTGTCAATTTGTCTGAAATGAAAATAGACTGAGCAAGTGGACTTTCACCATACAACTGCAGAACTAATACTTTAAGGGAGATTTACAAATTATAACATCTCCACAATGCACCTCCCAAAGCGACTGAGTATTGCTGGAAAGATACTCAATAGGTTAGATACATGTGTTTGGAACTGCCCATTACATCAATTTGTAAATCATTTTTATTATTAAGAATTGACTGGAATGGAACCGTAATAAATGCATTAAATTTTTGTTGCTACCTAAGTATTACAACTCAATAGAGTTAAGACTGGGATGGTAAGGAGGTGCCACTTTGATATCATCCTTGTTACAAACTAAAATTTTATTTTAAACCAGAGGCTTATTGGTCTCCCCAAAGCTCTTCCAGAGCTGGACCCAGCAGTGCAGGGGTGGGTTTCACCAGAGCAGAGTAGAGCAGCAGAATTCCCTCCCTCAACCTGCTGCCATGCTGCTGGGGATGCAGCCCAGAACAGAATTTGCTTTCTGGGCTGCAAGTGCACATGGCTGGCTCATATTCCTTGGGAACTTTGTAATTTTGTAGTAGTACTTCACAATTTTATTTTCCATGGAAATTCTAGATTGAGATTGTCCTCCTTTAGATGATGAACTTTTTATTTTTTTAATTTCCTTGGGGTTTTTTTTCTAGAATATTTAAGGATATCATGGCAGTGCCTATACATTTTCCTAAAGGTTTGGCTCGAAACATTTTGTATTCCATCTCTATGGAAATGATTTACTGACAGAATGAAAAAATGCACAGCCCCAGTCTGGAGCTGCAGCCTAATAATTCTTGCACACAGAAACTATAATGTCTCCTTGCATATATTCAACGTGGCACTCAAAATACTTTCCAAGATGATTTATGTACATGGTAAACATCAATATGTGGATTATGTCTCTTTAAATTAATTTCTTGTAAAACACCGTTATCTTCTTAATATTTTAATTTTGGGAATATTTTAGTTGGTTCAGGAGAAGTCAAGACATGATTTAACACCGGTCTACATGTTTATCATGTAAACACTATCGCAGTGATTTGTCTTGAAATTCTGAATGCCTATTATAATGTGGGTTATGGGTCTCTTGGTATCAAACAGTTGTTGATGAACTATATTTGGACAGCTCTTACTGTATTATTTTAAGATGTTTCAACTGTCAATTTTTAGACTGTCAAAGTGTTAAATTTTATTGCATGTTGTTAAAGAGCGTCTCTTCCAGCAGCAATTTTTTCTTCTTAACTGTCTATCACTTTTATGTATTTTTACATTAATTTGCAAGTGGAGTAATAATCCATGCTATTTTTCATGTTGTTGTGATTAAAAATATTTTAAAATAGTGTTGACTTAAAGAGCTGTCAAATTACTGAGTACATAGCTGGTCAGAATATAGATTGGTTTTTCCAATGTGCTGTAGCTGATATTCCATTACTTGATGAAATGCAAATAGAACCAGCAAAATAGGCAGTCAAAGCTTATTGTTTCTTGTTGAAATTTTTCTCAGCTGTGCAAAAATCAACAGAGACACTGCTTTTATATTGATTTCACTGGGACAGACATTTTTCTGCTAGGAAACAAAAAATGTGGTGAATACTTGGGCATCTTGTATTCATCTTTTTTTTCACATATATACATATATTTACACTGCATAAAACTTCATTAAAGGAATCTCCATCCTTTCATCAAGAAAGAAGTAGGTAAAATATTCTATGAAGTCCATTCCTGCTTCTGTGATCATGAAGGAGGTTGGGGACTACCCGAAAAGGCAGGACTACAGAATGTGCTTCTCACCTTCCCCATCATAAACACAACTGGATTCAGTATGCTTAAGAAGTGCAGAGGCAGGACTGCAGCAACAGACAGGAGACAGCCACTGCTCTTTGCCTTCTGAGGGAGAATAACCTTCCTGGGGGATAACGTAACTAAGCAGAAGCATTTGAGATACAGGCATAGGTAACAGCAGAAAAAGGTAGGGTTGTTTGCTACAGAGCAATCATGGCAGTAGGATTTTGTCATAGATAGGATGCACATGAAGGAAGAAGTTATATTTGACATCAATATATTCCAAAAGCTGCTGGTTGCTGGGAAGGGAAACTCTCCAGCATCGTCGTTTGTTTAGGTCACATCATTGGAAGGAGCTTGCGGCTTTCTGTGGCTTATACTGTAATCTGCAAGGCCCCTTGCTATCCAAAGTTAGCACAGGCACACAGTGGATAATTCCATTAGGATTTAGAATTCTGCTGCCCTAAAGACATGATACAACTTGTCAAATCCTTTAGGATACTGGCAAGGACAGGGCAAGTGAAGTTTTTTATTAAGTAAAGGAAAATCACAGCACATGGGAAAAACAAGTCACTGTCAGAAGTTAATTTAACTACATTATGAAACTGTTTTATTTTTAAATAAATAATTAACCTTGAGATTGGCCTCAGAGTTTTTCAGAACATGATGTTGGCCAAACCATTAAAATGCAGGCTTATTTTTTCTCTAAAGATTTTTATTTTTTTTTCTCATGTCACCTTTCCTGCTCTGGAAATGTCTCTCTCTCTCTAATTGGAATATTTGTAATTAATATATGATTCTTCAAGTGAAAATAGTTTCAAAATGAATGTATAAAGTCAAGCACTTAAATCTCTATTTATAAACCTAAACAAAAATACCTCGACTTCAAAAGGAGCTGAAAATGCATATTTGCAGTTCCCTTTATTTCCAGCAATGTGTCTGCTTTTCAATCAGGCACATACCTGTAATTCAAAAGCTCAAATTTAGGTACTGACAAGGCATAATTTGACACACCACAGCTTTCTTCGGTGACTATGAAACCTGAACTCACAAATAAAACTTCTGTCTTGATCCACAATAGAATGGAGCTATTTTTCTGTTGTGACAAAATCGCAAGTATGTAACTTTTAGCAAAGTTGGAGAATACACTGTCATGAAAACAGTTCTTGCTACAGGCAAAATAATTTTACTTTTGGCAGGTTTACAGAAAAGCAAGTCAGTTACATTTTCACCTCAGGTGGTTTGTGGTATCAAAAAGGCAGTTCTTGCAGATGGGAGACTGTCATTACATGAGGACAAGCTGTTTGCTGGGGGAAATGGAAATATTTTGCTCTCTGACAAACCTGTGAATATTGGAGAGAAAATCTGTTTTCGTATCGGAACATTCAAAACAGAAACTGATAGTTTACTGGAGTTCTATTTGACTGACAGAGGGGCTCACCAGACTGGTGACTGGCCAACGTGTTCAGTAGTTACACAAAGCTACCATAAAATTTCAGCGAGGAGCTGGATGTACAAGAAAACAGTAGTGTTGATCTAGAGAGTCTTTCAGATGGAGCATTGGAGCACACCTCTGGGAATGAGCAGTCACCAAGTCAAAGGCCCCCCACCACATCTCCAGCAGGAAACGCACCATCTGCCTACTCGGGATACTCTGGAGTATTTTACTCCTGCTGTAAGCTGTCCATCATTAATGAGCACTGATGTAGAAAGAACTATAAAGAGGGCACACAAACAGGTGGAGAGCTGCTAGAGAATAATGTGCAGCTCATTAGTTTTCCCCAGGCTTTCCATGTGGATGCAAAGCAAGGGTGTGGAAGTGCTGTCTGTTGCCACTGCACGTTACCCATCTGTTTAATCAGTTGGAATCAATCTGTAGGTAGAAAGCAGTAAAAGCAGGAAGTCTTCATTGCTAGATCTGAGGGCATTGCTGAATTACTTTTAATAGGGCAGAACCATCTGATCCATGATTTACACAGATGAAGGCTCTAAACCCCAGAATTTTAGCATAGCTGTATATAAATCAGACAATCCATCCTGGGAAATTGATCCAACCAGCAGATCTTGAACCTCTCAGCAAAATTCAGACTTAAAGCTAAACAAAATGCACGATACATAGCCCAGTAGAATATTCAGTTGAAACGAATGTATTTACATTGAAACGAACCAATATTTGTGAAATTTTTCAAAATCTGGGTATGCCTACCATATCAGCTTAATGCAGTTTTACTCTTTGCTCCCAGGCTCTGCTCTTATCACCATGCACACTCCCTGCAGTCTCTTCTGTGACCAAACCCACGGAGCAATTCATTCATGCAGGGGTGGTACGGATAAGCCTCTGTGCCTGTCATGCTGAACAGCTTTCCAACACCGTCCCAATAATCCTTACAAGCTACCTTACAGCTTGTATCACCATCCACTGAGCAGGCAACGTGTATCTGCAGCAGAAACACTAGGGTGAACAAATCTCCCACTAGCTAGGGCCCAGTGAGGTATCCGTTTATTCCCCTGCACGCAGGCACAACACTTCCAGCATAAAAGAAACACCCAAAGCGTAAGAAAAAACAGTAAGGTGAGGAACTGGAAGGTCTAACTGATACAGTATCAATGTATTTCACATAAAGAAATTTGATGATACAACAAGGATAGAAAATTGATGATAATCAGGGAGACAAGGCAATGCAAAGAAGAAAATAAAAAGGAAAGACTGAGCAAGGTGTGATGGTTAAGAGAGCTTAGAATTTCAATTAGCAAACATCCCAGTGAATAAATGCTATAAAACCCATACAAACCCATAAGCTTTGATCAGAAGAATTTAGCTTAGGGTTTTTATTACCCATAGTCTATCCAGGATGGGGTGACTGATCATGACATTGCAATGAGAAGGAGAGACTCACTGTCTTAGGTACTGGAAAAAAATGCTTTAGAGAAACAGTTGTTAAGGGAGCTCTGAAGAGAAGATACAACCTTGGTTTGGTCTCAAGGAGCATCTGTTATCTGAGAATCACACAGCTAAAAAGCATGCATGGCAGCGTGGACAGTCTAAAGGCAGAGACCTAGAAACCACAGCGGTAGGAATTAGTGCACGTTGCTCTTGCTTTCTGCAAAAGGGACAGAGCTCCTGCTAGTCAGTCAATAAGCACTGCATCTGTGTTTACGCCTCTTCTATGTCTAAAAGAAGAGGTTAGCACCATTTCTAGGCTTCCCTTTGCCTTTCAGAGCCAGTAACGAGGGCCTTTGTGGCTCTCGCATACCACAACAAAACTGCTCACCTCACTTATTAATTATATGCTACACCACACATACACAAACAGAGTCCTGAACCACAGCAATAGAGGTTTTGAGTAAATCACAACAGGATTATAAAGATATGCAGACTAAACACACTGAACAAGATGAGAAATTTTATACGATTCAGTCCTTACCCCTAATAACGAATGGTGAGAGCAATGCCCATTTTTGCTTGCTCCTCATTTTAATAAGCTGGTGAGGTTCAACATAACACTAACCCTGTACAAGTATTTTGGCATATAATATGGGGACTGACACAAACATATTTGGACATTATCTGTTGAAACAGGCTGAATCAAACAATTTCTAAATCATTATCAACAATTGCCCAGTAGGAGTTAACGTTTTCCCATTATTTTTAAGTGCCAAGGACTCTTACAATTCGGTACAGTTGGCAGCACATTAATTTCATGCCCTTATGAGATTTAATAGCCTTTTTTTTGGTCAAAATTAAAATCCATTCACACAATCCCTTCCCCAAGTATTCTCCCTCCAGAAAATTGAAATCCCATTACATCTTACTCACTGGTTTCTATCTGAAGGTTCAAATTTGTAAAGCTTGAGAGGAATTGGACTCCAGTTTGGAATTGTGCTTTATGTTCACCTCTCACCTCTGAATATCTGAGGAATGAAGCCCATGCCTGATGTTTTATGATTTAACGGGGTCAGCTGTAGGTGCTTGTTTTCTTTGAAATCTCAGAAAGATCTTCTTACTCGCATTTTTATCTTATGAACTATAAGTTGTTCACATTCTGAATTTTCTTTGATAGCTATATTACATTTTAAAAACAAGTTTTCCACTACAACAAATACCCATGCCTTAATAAAAGACATTTTCCTTTTCCTAATTGCTCTACTGCAATTTTCTTTCTGCCATGGGGGATTCCCAGTGGACTTTCAGAGGCACTTTTCGTGATCTGCTGGCAGTGCTTTAATGCTCTTTATCACAAAATCACAGTAGTTTTTATAATTGTGGGGGCAATTTATAAAATTCTTGAAGTCTATTCTGTGACAATTTAAAATAATGTTTTACAAGATTAATCTACAAAAGGATAAAAAGTACAGTATGTTCTTTGAAAAGGTCACAGAGAAGCTTTCCATTAGAGAAATCAATATGATCACAAACAGATTCTAAAGTTGCATTACCATTTTAATTGGCTGGCACAGCTTTCTCACAATTCCACCTCAATAGTGACATTAATTACAACTGTGAGAGTACAAGGCTGTGATAACACAAACAAGAAAGTAATTATTACACATTGACTGGCTAGCTTTTGCTACTACACAAACGTATCAAATTATTACATTAAATACCTAACATTGTTTTCTACTCAGTAGAATACCTCTTTCTTGGACTGATTTTTACTGTCTGTTCACAATGTGATATTGAAGACATTAAACCCAAGCACTCCAAGATGAAGTTTAAACAAACAAAAAAAACAAAAAACAACTAAAAAAGACCCCCAAAAAACCCCAAAACCAAAAACCAAAACCAGACCCACTGTATTGAGCAGCATTAGGACTGGCTGGCTAAAGAATGATGAACTTCTTTGCCATCTTCCTAGAGAGATGCCAGGGCAGCTGCCATACTGGTGAGCCACAGAAGCTGCTAAGAGCAGAGGAAGAAGGAAGTCTGTCTGTCCCAGTTCTCCATTCTTGGCTCCTGTAAAATGCTAGCCTCATTCCTTCCACCATGGCTCTTTCTCCCAGTCTGTGGGGTTTTTGTAACTCCTTATCACAGTCTCTCTCTCAAGCTCATATCTCCATCGATCTCTTTACTTTTGTCTCTAGCCTGTACACATTACTTTGCATTAAAGTACCCTCTCACTGTCATGATCAATGTGTGTGTTCCCACTACATACCATGTCACTGGCTCCTAGTTTGTGTCATTAGCCATGGTCTCGTTGCTTGCCACATCCCGAGCAACTCTAACATATAAAAAAACTCTGCTTCCTTGCCTGTCACTCCTAGAACCCTGGTTCAATCTTGCCAAACTTGCTTGCCAAAGTCGTCACTGTTTCTCCTCCTTCCTGCCTGCCCCTTTGTTCTATTATCACCAGTGTTATTCCAAAATATTCCTTCTTTATCCTTGGTCTGGCTCCAGAGCATTCTACATTCGAATAAGACACGCCACCTTCAAATCCACTCAGCTGGGTATTGCTGAAAGCATGTGAGACGTACTGGAGAGCAGCTGGGGACTGCAATTACAAGTTGGATTGACTCCATCGGGATGGCATACATACCATCTAGTCAGACCCAGGAGTTATGAGAAGACAGAGCTGGCTCGGTGCTGCTCAGTGCTGAAGTGCACACAAGGAGGCCAGCACCGCAGACACTGGAGGCACGGAGCGTTATCAGCAAAGGCAGAGTCCTCAGAGCTTTCAGCCTGCCCTGACAGACATGCAAAGCTCTGGTTTTAGTAAACATGAATATGGCATGCCAACACCTTCCTAAATTTTGTATGTCTTCTTGAAAATATGAAAAACCTTAGTAAATTATCTCCAACCTATTTTAAGCTGTCATTTCTTTTTTATAGTTATTTTTCCTTCATCTAACTTATGAAAAATATGTGAAATCAGCTGAAATATTTTTTAACAAGTAGCATCTAGCAACCTACAAAGAAAATTCCAACCCACCAAGTAAATTTGCACAAAGTTAGGAGAAACTGAAAGGGTTCTGAATACACTCAAGGAAGAATGTGTGTGTATAAATATGGATGTATTCACATGTAGTCTTGTCTGTATGTCAATCTGAAATTATCAATCTCTGTATATTCTTGGTGGCTTGGGGAATATGATATTTGCTTCTAAAAAGTAACAGTTTAACAGTGTCCCAGGAACAATATATTTAGTGATTATGTAAAGTGTATTTTCAAACTCATGTAGAGTTTCTTAATGTTATCAGACACTTGACTGTAACCACAAATAGATTTAAAAGTAGGATTTTTATACCTTGTAACTGTAGTGTCTGTGCTGGAGGTAGTAGGCTATAAATAGAAGTAGAAGGAACAGTTAGATATTAAAATTCAATTTATAAATTATTCTGATAATCTGTAGCTGACATTTGAGATTTCAAAAAAAGTATCATAAAAGTAGCATGGTTCAACTTCAGGCCATTTCCTCTTGTTCTATTGCTTCTCACCAGGGAGAACAGACTCGCTTTACTGTAACTTCCCTCAGGTAGTTGTAGAGGGCAACAAGGTCTCCCCTCAGCCTTCTCTCCTCAAGGCTAAACAGCCCCAGATCCCTCACAGCCTCTCCTCATGTCTCCACATGCTCCAAACCCTTGGTAGCCCGCCTCTGTACCCTCTCCAGCACCTCAATGTCCTTCTTGTAGAGAGGGGCCCAAAACTGGACACAGTATTTGAGGTGCAGCCTCACCAAACCTACGTACAGAGGAATGATCACCTCCCTGCTCCTGCTGACCACACTATTCCTAATTCAGGCCAGGATGCCATTGGCCTTCTTGGCCACTTGGGAACACTGCTGGCTCATGTTCAGGCGTCTGTTAGTCAACACCCCCAGGTCCTTCTCTGCCTGGCAGCTCTCTGGTCACTCCTCCCCAAGCCTGTAGTGATGCTATGGGTTGTTGTGGCCCAAGTGCAGGACCCGGCCTTTGGCCTTATTGAAACTCATTAAACTGGCCTTGGCCCAGTGAACCAGACTATTTAGATCACTTTGTAGAGCTTCCCTATCCTCTAGCAGATCGACACTTCCACCTAGCTTGGCGTCATCTCCAAATTTACCAAGGGTGCACTCTATCCACTCATCCAAATCATTGATAAAGATGTTAAACTGGAGTGGCCCCAGTACTGAGCCCTGGGGGACACGACTCATGACTGGCAGCCAACTCCATTGACCACTACTCTTTGGACTCATCCATCTAACCAGTTTTTCACCCAGGAAAGTGTACGCCCAATCCAAGCCAAGAGCCATCAATTTCTCTAATAGAACGCTGTGGGAAATGGTGTCAAATATCTTACTAAAGTCAAGATAGACAACATCCACAGCCTTGCCTTCATCCAAGAGGCATGTCACCCTGTCATAGAAGGAGATCAAGTTTGTTTAACAGGACTTGCCCTTCATAAACCCATGTTGACTGGGCCTGATCACCTGGTTGTCCTGTATGTGCTGCATAATAGAACCCAGGATGATCTGCTCCATCAGCTTCTCTGGTACTGAAGTCAAACTGGCAGGCCTGTAGTTTCCCCAGATCATCCTTCTGTTCCTTCTTATATATGGGTGTTACGTTGTCTGACTTCCAATCTGCTGGTACCTCTCCAGTCAGCCAGGACTGCTGCTAAATGATGGACAGTGGCCTGGTGAGCACCCCTGCCAGTTCTCTCAGTACTCTAGGATGTAACCCATCCCACCCCACAGATTTATTCCCAATGACACTGAGGAGCAGGTCATGGACCATCTCCTCCTGAATTGTACGGGGGGCATTATGTTCCCAGCCCCTGTTTCTTGGCTTGGGAGAGTGACTTGCCCCGGTGCAAGTGTTTCCATTACTAAAGACTGAGGCAAAGAAGGCATTAAGCACCCCAGCCTTCTCCTCGTCTTTTATTACCGTATTTCCTTCTGAATCTAGTAGGGGAGGGAGATACTCCCTGGCCTTTCTTTTATTATTAATGTATTTATAGAATTTTTTCTTATTGCTCTTCACCTCTAAAGCCAGATTAACTTCTAGTTCAGCTTTCAACCTTCTAATTATTTCTCTGTATGACCTGACAACATTCTTATACTCATTATGAGTCATCTGCCCCTTCTTCCAGAGGCCATAAACCCTCCTTTTTCCCCTGATTTTAATCCAAACTGCCATATTCAGCCAGGCCGGTCTTCTTCACCGCCGACTTGTCTTACGGCACGGGGGCATGGCCTATTCCTGGGCCTTCAAGACCTCCTTCCTAAAAATGTCCGGCTGTCCTGGACTCCTACATCCCTCAAAACTGACTCCCAAGGGATTCTATCAAGTAATCTCTGACCTCTCACCCCCTGTTCCTTTTCCAAAGCATTCTGGCCTTCACAGGATCACTCACATTATTCCTACTATTGCTGCTCCCACAGCCATCTCTACTGCTAGATTTTTATGCCTTTTGATAATGCTAGGTAACCACTTGGACTGACACTTCAGCACAAACTTTGTCCCGTACATGCAGCTTTGATCTTCTCCCAGGAACTAGAGGCAGACAATGGAAAACTCTGATGAGGAAGACAAGAGAGTGGAAACAAAGTGAAAAAGGAGGGCAACAGCCTTGCAGTTCACTTTTCAGTACTGGTGATGCCCTGATTGCAAGTTATATGTCAGCTTTCTTATTCATGCAAATAAGAAGTATTTCATAAATGCAATTTACTCTCAGACAGGACTTGTGCTACTAAGGCCATTTTTTTAAATATATAAAGAAAAGTGCTGTAGAAAACCATATGCAGTTAAGTTTTTATTAACTGTTTTATTCATTGCCATTAATGACTTAATAGTAATATTTATTCTTCCCTAGATACCTTGATAATAAAATGTATGACTAGCTTTAAATAATTCCAGATTATCCTAAATATTGTTTCCATAAAGGCTAAAAGTAAATCTGTTACTGATCTTGACATGAGATTGAAGCCAACAAAGCATTTTATTAATTTTTCAAACAGTTACCTTATTTCTTCTCAACTATATCTCTGTGGTTGACTGAATGGCTAAATACAAAGTAAAGCTATGCAGTCTACCTAGTCATTTCAGTCATCTTATCCAACAGACCTATTACTTGCAAAGTTTCTTGCATATAGTTCAAAGAATCCAGTATTTCTTGCTCTGAGAACTACTGGAAATACAAAACAGTTGAGCAGTTCTTGTTGACTGTAGTAGGGAGCCAGGACAATAAATAAAACAATGGTTCAATGCTTGTTGGACATGTTTGAGTTTCTGTTGGGTGCATTACAGTATAACTTCAAGAATACACTGACCTATAGCCACTAATTTTGTGTTTGTTCAACTAACACAAGCACAAATATTCTCTTACATGAAATACATTATTATAAGCGACAGCTTCACTTCGGTTTAATCATGTGTTGACTCAGTTTTGTCTTTCTTTTTTAAGCAAAGAAGAAACTGAAATAAAGGAATTTTTTGAAAATTTAGACTTCAAAAGCCAAAATAAATCTCATTCACTTGCAAAATAAATCAGGTAAAGTGTAGATACAACAGTATAGAGCCCTTTTATCCAAACAACTAGTTAAAAATAGCTTTCTTTTTTTTTTTTTTTCATAAATAGGAAAGCAGAGGTCCATTAGTATTGTTAGATTAGAATATCTCTATATATGTTCAAATACATGGTTTTATCTAGAATAGGTACAGTTAGCAATGAAGTGTGAGATTAAATGACAATAACAATATAAACATGGCAGGAAGCACACAATTTTATACTCAGGCACAGTTTACAAGTTTCAATTTTATAAATATATAAAATAGGAAAATAAAGTGTAAAATGCTTGTTTAAAATTGCTAAAGTTGATGAGCTATCCTTAAGTTGTTTTTCTGGACCACATAATACCTGGTTTCCGGCAGGCTTAGTTAATACAAACAAGACATACAACTAACTTGCATCTGAAGAATAAAGAACACTAACTTGACCTCTAGATTTGCCCTTACATAAACTTCTACTTTTGCTGTAAAAATCTAAGAGTGATTACTTAGATATGAATTGAAAATGTAAGAAAGAAGTGATCCACCTCTAATAAAGAGGTGATCAAAACCTTACAGGTATTCTTGCATAAGCATTCAAGAGTCAGTGTGGAACAGAACTTTATACACTCTGATTCATTGCAAGAAGATGTGAAGTCAGGTCTTCAGTAGTGGGAACATCTAGAGTAATAGGGCCTGGAATGTGCTTTTTTTCCTGGCAGTGATAAACATTAATCAGTTAGGGTGAGACAGGCAACAGTGAAACAACAAATTGTATTTTTTTCTTTAATTTTGAGCTTGGGAATGTCTCTAACAGGCCAGAAAGGAGAGAACCACCAGACCAGCACATATTTAAACAATTGGCTGGATCAAGGTCAGCGTGCTCAGCATTTGCCAGGACTGAAAGGAATTCGGATATTAAATAATTTTCCTTCCTAAATTACACGCTCCTGAAATCTACAGCCACAGCAGTGGTAGTACACAAGGTAAGGTAATACTGAACACTAATTAACAGCCGTTTACCACTCATTACTGATTAGAGTGGGAGTTGATTATGACCAGTGCTGATTTAGATCAGTTTTAGACAAAATGTGCTCTGGTTTCTGACACTCATACCTTGTCATCATTATACTTCCCAAGTCCAGCTGCATGTGTCGCAATCACCCTCACCTAGTACACATGAAGCCAAGCTCAGAGGACAAGCAAGGGCAGGACCAACACCAAACACTCTGAACCAATTCAGAAGCCATCTCAGCCTGTGGTGCTGGGTGGATTGAGCCTGGCTTGGCCAAATCTGGCAGGAAGGGCAGGTTTGCACCAGGAGGGACAGGAGGAAGCCTGGCACTGTGGTCCTGTACTACATCAGCACAAAACCACACAGGTGTCACACTATGGTGAGTAAACCTGACAAAAGGATAAGCATAGTGCAGAAGTAGTCAAGTGGCTCCGCATGACACAGCTAATGGCTAACTAAACAAGTTTCCCTGTCAGATTCAAAATAACTCTCACTGGACGCAACTGAGTTTCTGCCCAGCATTATATAGCACATGTCACAGTATTCTATTATCCTGAATAATGGAACACACAATAAACATTACCTTGAATGAGAGAAAACTCTCACTGGAAAAAAAATCCCCAACCCTAGAAATGCTTATAATCTTCATAAAAAGGTGGAAGGTCATGTGAAGGACAAATAAAAAATAAGTGGGTAGAAAATTATAAACATGTTTTTTTTTTTTAAGTTAGATTTCTTTTTTTTTTTCTTTTTTTTTTTCTTTTTTTTTTTTTTTACTTTCTTACACTATCCAGCTGCTTCTTCTTCTCCAGGATGTATTATCAAATGTGCTTTTGACTGGGTCAAATATCTTCCTTCTGTGCTAGGATGATTGGGCTAGTGGAATCACATTGTATTTATTATTTGCAGAGTACATGGAAATGACTTAGAAAAAGCTCAGGTTGAACAAAGCTCAAAAGAAGATTTTATTTTTGGCTCTTGTCATGTTTGTAGAAGAAACAATATCTAAGGAAGTGCAGTTAATGAAAGGAGTCTGTTTAATCAGCATAAAATAAACATCTAAAAGCAGGTTGCATAGGGAGAAGCAATAAAAGAACAAGTGACTTGCAATGGTATTGTTTTCTTTTCAAGTTCTGCTCACAACAGAAGCTTTTCAACAACTGTACTTAAATGCCTGTTTCAATGCTGAATTCCATAAGGAAGGAAAGAAAAAGCTTTCAGTCTTTTGTACTACAAGGCTCAAAAGCCACCCTGGATCTTCTGATCTTCTGGAGCCTTATGACAGCCTCCTTAAGTAAAAGGTAAAAGCATGAAATCAATAATAAAAAAAGAAACAAAAAAAAAAAAAAAAAGAGAAAAAAAAGAAAGGAACACAACTTGTACACCTGATGCAAGGTAAAAAAAAAAAGGCATAAAGTCTGTATTTTAACTGGAAAACTATGTTCACTGAATAAATAAGCTTCTCTTACAAAACACATATGTAGACACAAGAGTAGACTTGCACAACGAAACCCTGGACTTTCTTCCAATAGCAAACAGTTATGATGCTATTTTGATCTTAAGCTGCTACTAGAGACAGACACAAATAATGCATTTACTGTCTTTGGAATAATAATAATAAAATAAAAATAAAAAAGAAGAGACTTTTTTTTTTCTCTTTCAGCAGTGTCTCCTTTTAGAAGAGATTAAAATAATCTGACATTTTATGAAGTCACCAGAAAAACAGTATTCCAAAATATTAGATTTGAACAAAATTTTTTTTTGCAAATTGCTTCAAATGTAACCCCACCTAGGAAATTAGATGAAATCATATTTCCATACCTAAAAGAAGCATGTGACATTCAAAAACCACTTTCTTCACCTGCTGAGTTCTCTTTGGAGGCATTACACTCAGGAGTCAGCAGAAGCATTTGGAGTCACCAACTGAGTTATAACAATATATATAGAGATATATATACATCTATAGATAGATAGATAGATAACTTATAGATAAGTTCATTCTCTTATTGCTATAATCTACTTATAACCTCAGTAGCATCTGGTTCTGTGATCTGGAACAACAGCTTCATACTTGAAGGCACATAGTTCTGCAGAGTAGTTTTTTTCTCCAGCTGTAGTTTAAATTTTTAAGTACAGTGAAACTGGTTTCACTGGCAAGATGTCAGACAGACACACAGAAAATGTAGGTAAAACTTTTTCTTTAAAACCTGTCCTGCAAAGAAATTAGAGTAAGATGTAGGGCCAAGGATGAAGAGCATACTTGTCTTCAAAAGAGATGAACAAAAGGAGACGTACAACAACACAATGAAAAATAGTACAGGCAAAAATCCCTCGAGCTTTTCAGTTCATCGTACCTCATAATACAGGAACACGAGAACAGTCAAGTGCTTAAGAAGTAGGAAGATGAGAACAGATGAAAGAGAACTTACCATGCAGACACCATGGAAATCGCTGTCAAAAGGCACAACTGAGAGTGCACTTAGGAGACTCAGAGATATTTTTTTCTATTTTTTCTAGTAGCTGGTGAAGATGATCACATTCATTGCTAATCTTATGTGATGCTGCAGCCAGTACTTTTCCTCAGGCCCAGCTTACAATTGCTCATTATTCAGGCAGAAGATTGTCATACTGAATATAGCTGCAGAATGAAAGCTTCGCAGGTTCATAATAACCTCAAAGAGTGTCAGTGTGATTCTCCTTCCTGAAACTAAAGTTTTTTTATTTTGTTTTCAGGTTCTTCCCTTAAAAGTACTTTCCCTCAAATCACTCCTAACACTTAAATGAATCACTGATTACTGAGGGTATTCTATGCTCTGAGGAAAAACTAAATTTTCATAAAAATTGAAAGTTGTATACTGAATATATCTAGAAACATTTATTCCAAAGCAAATATTTTGTGAATAGGAATTAGATAAATAATTCCTATTCCAATTCTGTTCATGAATAAAGAGTCTAGGATACAAACTATAATTAGCCTGAAGAGCCTGGAAGGTAGAAAAAACTAAAATAAAAATGCCCAACAGCAGTGAGCACAGCTCAGAAGAAATGACAAAAGCGTGATGGTAAAAGAACCACCACTTCAAGGTGTGAATATTCTCCAAGGAAGCCAGGGAGGGAAGTACACAATGACTTCTAGAAGACATACAAGAAATAAAACTGACTGCAATTGTAGAGATTTGAGTTGAGAGAACAGCTGCAGCACTTGGAGAACCTGGGAATGTGGTGGTAACATGTACAGAAATGCAACAGTTTATAGAGCTCTGAATTTTAAGTAGAATTTGAAATACAGCTATGTCAAAGATAAACCATGTTCAATGTTCTCCCTAGTTCAGAATAGCCACAATACCTATTATACTATACAGCATAGTGCTGCAGCAGCATGTTGATGAAGTTGCACAATATTAATTTTAAATTCTTTGGGGAGTTACAGGTATTCATAATTTAGGCTGAATAATTTTTTAACCAAATTTGTATTTATATTTGTATTTATACCACTTCCCTGTAATTCCCGGGTTTAGATATATAAAAGATTGCCTTCCAGAGGAAACACCCATATCATGGACTTTGAAAATAGATGCAATTTTAGGGAGTGTCAGATTTCACTGCATAATTGTTAGTAAATTTTTCAATTATAGAAGTTGATAAAGAATCTGCAGAAGGAAGTGAGATGTTAAAAATCTCAGACTGTAATTTATAGTGTAGTAGGCTACTGCAAATGCAAAAAAGACTCGTAAGTTCATACCATTTTGTAGAAAGAATACCTTAGGAAAAAAAGTGTTTAGGGAATTTACTAGAAATGGAAGAGCATCCTGCCTTGTAGCCATGCTTAATGAAGGTTTTAAATTTTTCTCTTCCAAGGCCATCGACTTGCCTTGCGAAGGTTCACAAATTCTCCCTTAAGAGACATTTATGCATTTTAAAAAAATGACCTGAAAGATGAATATGAAGAGGTGTCTTATGAACAGAATATGAGGAGCTGAATAAAACACCAGATTTGGCTGCTACACAGAGTTGTTTTCCTCCCTTGCTTTGTTAAGATACCATACTTGCTCTTGCACAGATTTGAAAGACCAGATGAAAGTTAGGAAAAAGTGATGTAGGAAATGTGATGGGACTGTAAAAGAAAAAAACAGGACAGGAAGAAAAAAAAAAAAAAAAAAAAGGCAAGCTGAATATGCCTGTGGTTAAAAAAAATATATGGAGGATACAGATACAAAATAACTTGGGAATTAATATGAGAAACAAATTAAGAAAATGGACACAAAAAAACCCTCCAGAAGACTATGTAATACAGACCAAAAAAAAGGTAGGGAGTGAGGGAAAGAACTGGATACAACTGGGAAAAATTAAGAGAAGGTAAAATTTTAAAGATTATGTTCCAAAGTGAGTTTGGAACATAAAGTGAGTTTGATTAGCTTAGTATTTACTTAAATGATTTTCAAAGAGAAAAGGCTTCTGTAATTATATCTACTGAACATGGGACTTGAGCTACTTTGAAAGTTTTATTCAAGGACAGAAATTATCTTGAGAAAAGGGAAGGGATTTTTGGAGAGAATAACAGCTTTAGACAACATGTACAGCTACAGAAAGGTTAAAATGGAAAAAGCAACTTAAAAAAAAAAAAGATCAAAGAGAAATTAAGATAAGAAACTCAGAGAGAATGAGGGACTTTTCAAGCTTTTACCCAAATGTAGAATAAAGAAAGGAAGCAGGAAATGAATACAAATCAGGGGCTTTCTTGACAGAACAAAGTTAAGCATTAAAGGCAAATCTGTCATCCCAAACACATGTGTTTGCACTCAGTTTTGATATTTCAATTTTCAGACATGACATTGAAATAGACAATTCTCATTGAATTATGACTTTGAGCAAAATACATCTCTTAAAGTCATAATGTTACGAGGGCAAATTTGTGTTTTAAATTAACCTAATACATGTGACAGCATGTAATTGCATTGCTTCAAAAATCAGTCCAAGAACAGGAGGGTGGCTCAGCCATATAAGACCTTCCTATTTTCTATCTGGCACGCAGGGCACCGTACTCCCACTGGATACTTAAAGAAAAGAATTTTTATCAGTGCATGTCATTTTGTAGGAACACACAAATTCAGGCAGCTTTAGACTGCAATGGAGCAGAATAAATGTACTTCTTATTGTCCCCAGTTTTTTTCAATAGTCTCCTGAGCATCAAGAAAAATAAGCAAGAAGTTCCAGACAGGAAAAGCCTACTCCCTATCCTAACTTCAGGGGATGCATGAAAAAGGACCCCAGAAAGGCACCTTTGTGCACTCAGAGACCCTTTCTATTTCCTCAGAGTAGATGGCCTGGGCATAGATGAGAAAAGACCCCTGAGTGAGATGATGTGATGTAATCAGGAGATGGAATAAACTTTCTAGTCATTGGACATCATCTTCTCCTAACCTTACTTCTTACTGGGCTGGTCTATTGCAGGTACTGGATGTCTGGAGAAAGGGCATAGGAATAGTGGAAAAGTGGGGAGGAAGGACAGACTGCACTTTAGACTCCTTTCCTCTCATCCTGCTCATATTAGCCCAGGTCTCACATGAGCTACAACAGATCCAAAGAAACTAGAATGGGACCTGGTGTTACTGATATTATAAAACACTATGTAGCTCTCTCTTATATGCCCACTCCTAATACTTCATTTCCCATCACCACCATGAAACATTCATGATGACTTCTGGTTCTATGTAGGGCAGCATCCTAATTCATTGGCCTTTGGAGATCATTGTTAACTCTCAGCTCTCCAGCTTCAGTCTGAAGCCTGTTCTAATGCATATATACTTATCTAAACACAGACATACTTTTCCTTTGCTTATAATTTTATTAATTTATCAGTACTGAGGACCCTGTAAGACATGGTCCCATCTCTAAATTTAGCCACTTAATACAAATAAATACAAGAGAAAGAGACGTAGAAGGGTAAGAATAAAACCAAAACCTGCTCATCCTTCTACTGACAGCAGAAGTGGGAGACAAATCCCATGTTTTAACTGGCAGCACAGTGACTTAGGTCCACATACCCTGCCCTGTTCTGTCTTTCTGAAGTATCATATTTTGGTCAACCTCACAATTTTATTTTGTCTCCACCACAGTTTTGATGGGAAATATTTAAATGGCTATCTTGGTAGATGGACTGGCTGCAGATCACTGATTGTTTAGCTCTGTAGTCAATCGTAAGTTTAGAAAGCTGAATTTAAAATAGTTCTTTTTTCACATAATAACAATGCAAAAGTACTTTAAAGACATTTTTAAGGTCTAAGCACTAAGTTGCACTTTCATTCAAGATCACCATTTTAAGCAGTAGATTTCTGTGGGGTTTTTTGACACTCAGAAACATCCTTATTTTCTTCTTTAGTCACAAAATTCAGTAGTGGAGGAGAAGCTATAAACAAAAGGTCTTAATCACGAAAGCATTTGCTGAAGTGCACAACTAACACTTCAAAGCATCAAGCCAAACAGATTCTGGTGTCTATCCTCGTTGTCAAGGTTTAGGGTCAGGGCAGCCTGCTAGACCTATAACAGATGCTCTCTGTTAACCTCCCTTCCTTCCCAAAGGGGAAAGGAAAGGTAATAAAGGCAGGAGAGACTTACCAACGAGAAAAGGAAACTAGAACAGCTTTAATGAAAATGAAAATAATAGTAATAATAATGGTATATATACAAAACCAGTATCGAACCCAACCCCCACCTTGAAGTCATCACCACTGATGCTGTGGAGCAGGCACTGGGGAAATCCCAGACTGGGCCCAATGGCAGATGGGAACTGGATTCAGAAGCTGTATTCTGGTACCGGATTCAGGAACACACAAATTGGCATCGAAGGCAGAACAGAGTCCTCCTTGGATGCCGGCCATTGAAGGAGAAAGGAAGAGCTCCCCATCCCCAACCCCCACCCCAAGCTTGACCCTTGTGATCCCTCAGCTTTATATTGAGTATGATGCGTATGGGATGGACTACCTTGTTGGTCAGTTTGGGGTCATCTGTCCTGTCTGCTTCTGCCTGCAGGTGCAGCCTTTTACTTTCTGCACCCCTCAGTGTGGTACACAAGATCTGACAGTGGCCTTGGTCTGCACACCAATCCTTGGTGCTAACTCTGAACATTGGGCATTATCACTGCTAGAAGCAGACACTGCTTGTGAAAACAGGCTGCTAACTTCAGAAAGTGCAGTTAGTTAGAGAATTTGAGCCCAGAAGTAAAATTACTGAACAGAATTAGTTCTGGTCTCACTCAAACCAGGGCAGCAGTGAAGGTATTTTAGAACAATAAAAATTTCAAACAATTTATTTCAAATTAAAACTCATAATAAAAAAAAATTTAAAAAAATTAAAATCTATATTTCAGAAAGGTGTTTTGTTCTTCTACACTAAAGTAAAGGATTTTCACTGAAATAGCTGTCAAGCACTGGAACATGCTGCCCAGGGAGGTGGTTGAGTCACCATCCCTATATGTGTTTAAAAGCCCTATAGATGTGGTGCTTGGGGATATGCCTTAACGGTGGACTTGGTAGAGTAGGATTAATTGCTGTCCTCGATGATCTTAAAGGTCTTTGCCAACCTTAATGAATCTCTGATTCTATGACTTAGGTCAGGGACCATGATTAGCAATAGTAGTCTTGCTTATATTTTGTAGGAAAATAGGCCAGAGCCAGAAAATAAAAAAAAGGACGTGCAGAGGCATCCTTAAGAAAAGACAAATAGAAGAAGCTATGACCTGTGGAGGCAAAGGCACCCGACAGCCTCCCAGATCAGCAAAAGACTTCCCTGTCTCCTGTAGGTGATGCAGACCCAATAAGGTCCATAGAGCCATGGTATACAAAAAGTAATCTGTATGCATGTATTGAGATTAGATAATCCACCATCAGGGCACCCACCGTCATGTCAGTCAGGGCTAGGAGATGATATAGCAGTGTAGGCAAACCTTTTATGTACAGTAAGGTTTCAGCTTCAGTCTTCTCCCCACATTTTTTCTTTTGAACAGCTTGCATGATTTCAATAATTATTTCCATCTGTCTTAAAAGTGCTTGAAACATAATGTTACATATGCACGCACATCTAGAATTAGAGACCAGCATCTGCAATTACATTTTCAACATAGCTGAAACCAGAAGCAAAATCTCAACGACAGAATTCCACAAAGTGGAATCTTAGTTTAACCTTGGGAAGTTGATAATACCTTAATTTAATATTCATTGACCCACCATCTTATTTTTGATCAATATTAATTTCTGATGCTAATAAATCTTTACACTATGCCAAGGACAGGGGAGTCAATAATTCCTTATTATTGTGAGAAATGAAAATATAATCTTGATTTTTATTCATTTCACACACAGCAATTATCAAATAGCATTAAAGTTTATAAAAGCATCTGTCTAGGGCCTCATCTGGTAAAAATAACTTAAAACTTCCTAGGCAGCATGGTTGATTTCAATACCACAGAAATGTTGAGTTTTTTCTCAATGAGCCACGAAGTACCACCCCATTTAATACCTGTTATGTTGCAAGGAGATTATTCCCTATGGACAATAACAGACACATCTTCAAAACAGCTTCTCATGGAGAAACCATTTAGTAGACTCTGATGTCACAACTGAACACCATTCTTAAATTTTTAGGCTAAACATTTATTTCCAAGATTTCATTCCCCTATGTTCACTTAGGCATCAGGCATGGAAAGGGAGCTCCAGATTATACTTAAGACAGTGCCAAAATACCCACTGATTTTAACTGGGACAGGGTCTCTCCATAGGAAAATGAAGATGACTACCAGTAAAAGTGAGAAGGCATCCAAAAGACTCAAACAGCCAATAGTTAATTACTGTATTTAATTTCAAACTATCCTAGTTCTACCAGTGTCACTTCTGTCTGGCACCAATGAAGGAACATGTTTAATGGGATGGTGGTGTCATGATAACAGGTCATGCAGATGAGAAGGCAATACATAATGACTTGACATATTGATGGTTTTGGTCCTCCAATTCTATTCCTAAAAGGAATTTCTAAGCCCATACATAGGCTACACACAACTGCAGAATTAACCTTAACTGATAAACCCACTTTTAAAGTTAGATTACATAGAAGTTAGTGACTTTTGACTTTGATGATTAAGCTTTCTAATGCGATGTCACATGTTCATGGGGGCAAACAATCAATCAGTGCAATAGTCAAACCTCCTCATCAATAACTGCAGCAATCTCTCTTTATCACACAGTCAGCAATCTCCTGCTTTTAGCCATCAGCCACACAAAAGCAGCTTTAGTCCACTGCCATTTTTGCCTCTGACATGTCATTTATACATAGCTGAAAAAAAGGCAGTCAGATGCATACTACAGTATACTAAGTTTTCTAATACTTGCCTTTTGATAGTCTTTGTCTTTTTGATAAAAATAATTTAAAAAAATCTCATCTGATTTTAATGAAATCTAATTTATACCTATGTTAATTATGCAGTCAACAAGCCTCAAGGGATTACGTGGGAAGTCAATGGTATATTCTTTATCATCATAAATATTGTATTACTTCAAATGCACTTTGGAAATTCCATTCTCAGCATTTCTTAATGATATTCTGAATTCCAGGACAGAGCAGACTTACCATCCAATGTTAGAACAAGTTTCACTGCTTGTATATTATTTTTTTTTTAATTACTGCAATACCAATCTTCCTTTATATTTCAATAATCCAATAAAAGATAATATTCTTATGCTAGTCAAAGAGTTGCTGAAATTTCTATTTCAGTGATTTTCATCCAAAAATTTGTAACAGTTCAAAAGGTTTTACCACAGTAACAAAAAGCCTATACACAATATTTTCAGCCATTAAGAAGAAAAACGAAACAGTAAAAGCCCAGTACACTTTCAGATATGTGTACTAATCTTTCTTATTCTTAATACACTAAAATGCTACTGAGTTTGTACATATCTTAAATAAAATAAATTCACCAGTTGTTGAGCAAGATTTTATTTCATGCCTGAAAAATAAGCACACAATAATTTAAGTGCAACTATTATTTCCATCATTTAGAAGTCTTCCTTTATGGAATTCTATTCATGCTTGCCTTTAGGATCTCTCTCTAGCTGACTTGCCACAACTCCATCATTTTTAAGGAGGTGCCTGCTCCTAAAACTGCTGTGTTCTGTAACTACTTAAATGCCTTACTGTTAATTGCTGAATATTGAGATTAAAAAAACCCCAACACCTTGATACAAACACCTGATGTGCATTCCTTTCCCTTATGGCCCTTAGTCTGCAAAGGTACAAATGAAACTTGTTCTTACTGAAAAGCAAATTGTGCAAGTGCTTCAAAAGGAAAAAGTTGTGCAAGTTGCCCAGTGTAAGGCAGAAGACAGAAATCACCTTCAAACCGCGTTTTCTGTTTAAACACACTGCTATTTATTATGAAGATTCACAATATAAAATCTCAGCTAAAAACACAAGAAAAGACATTGAATGTGTCACAGAGAAGTCTACATGCTTGTTTGGCAATGTTCTATGTAGAGAGTATATAAAGCTGTGTGGTTGAAGGGTCACAGACTCTTACTGTGCACTGAAGATTACTTTCATACTCTACAGTTTATGTATCTCTCTTACTACAGCTATATAGCTTCTGATTTGCCTTGCCCTAAACAACATCAGAAACCTTAACCCACAGCCATGGCTTCCTTGTTGATTCTCCAGGGACAAGGGCTGGGAGTGGAACAGAACTTTGTGGCTTCCCTCCCACCCTCACAGCACATACATGTGGTTTCCTGTCAGCTGCGCACAGGTCTGATAAGCACATCTAGTGGGACTAATAATACCCCAAAAGCCATGTGGAAACAGTGCTGAAAGCTTCTTCAAATTGGCAATGCCTCCCCTTACATTTCTGAAACAGTATGGTGAAAAGATAGTGAATATATAAAGAACATCTTTTTTGTATAGGTTAAAATGGGTATATTAATTTCACCAAAGCAGCTCAAAATAAGGTTATAATCCCAAATTCAACACTGCAACAAATAACAACTTCTAGAAATCTTCAAGACACTGCCTCCCCATCATAACATGAGACCCAAGTCACGTGTCCCAAAGCGGAGATTGAAAGAAAGAAGCATGCAGTGCTCCTGAAATTTAATATTAGATAAAGTTCCAAATGGAGTAAGTTCTCGTATCACTTATTTATGAATTCTTACTCTCACTCTATTAGTATCAGTACATTTTAGGTTTTAATGTAAACTTCAGCTGACATATATACTTAAGTGTGACAACTACTATCACTGAGGTGTAATTAAAAAATTATGTTTCAGGTCTAGATATGCAATAGGAGATAATAAACAAGTAATCAGAAAAGGAAAATACAATGATAAATGCAAATAAAGTATACAAAACCACAGATTTGGTTTTTTTCCAAATTCCAGAAAGAATTCCTGTTTATTAATTTCAGACAGATCTTCTTAATGGGCTTTAGTTTTGAGAATTGTTTACAATAAAGTAATTCTAATTTATTTTCTTCATTCATTTTTAAAGACAGGCATTATTAATTCAAGTATAGAAGCTGATCAAAGTAGACTTTTTAAAAGGACCTTTTATTTCTGTAGTTAAATGAAGACTTCCATGACAGATCTGAGAGACTGCACTGTAAAAAGGTGGAAAGTCTTTTTTCTTTTTCATCTTAGGCATGAAAAAACCTCTTAAGGAATTTCTCACAATTTACATGATGCTTGATCAACAGACAAAAATGCTACTGACAGGCTAAGCTTACTAGTACCTTAAAAGCAAGAAGGTATCACTTTTGTAAGGTTCTTGTACTGTCCTTCATTTATTTGGAATACCATACTGTATTTCTTCATCTACAGGAATCTTAGATCTATTAATCCAGGGACACAGTTTCATGAATACTATTTGGACAATACTGTCATCTGTTATTTTCATGATCTAGGGTGGTTTTTCAGGATTTTTCTCCCTAATTTATTATGTAATCCTTGTTAGACATGCTCATTTGCTAAATTAGCACGATTTTAGTGCAATGGGTATTTTGGCACAGAAAGCTGCAAATGAAGAACCATTTGCTGGTTGACAGGTCAACTGAGATTCAAAGCCCTAAAATCTGCAGAGTTGAAAACGGCTGAGGAGTCATCAAATACTAAGGAGTTAGAGACTGGGAAGCATTTATTGACCTTCAGAGTGCCCCAGTCTGCCTTTGCATTTTATTGATACTCCACTTAGTACCTTAGTCTGTTACTTAAAAAACACCTTTACCTGTGGGAAGGGGAAGCTTTCCATTAAGCTAACTCCCATATTCAGCTTCATCTCTAGCTCCCTTCCTCCACAAATGTCAAATCGAGCAGTCAAATCCAGTCTACATACTGAAATTATCTGTCCACAGAGCACTCATAATCCCACTGCCTAAAAAAACCAAGGTGTTTATTTCAAGGGAAGTTACTCAAAGTCAAAATTCAAAAAGGAGGTTTGATCAAAGGAGCAGCAATTCTGCTATTCCCTATGTCAGTCTTCATGCATGGTACCTGGTGGCCACATCACCCTGAGCTAACGAATAAGGTGTTGCATCCCTTTGGATTCAATTGCTTTGAGTTCATGTCAGATCTCATGTCACAATACCTCTGATGACTCACACTTGCCCAAACTCCATGGAAAATACAGCTAGTAATTTTTCTGTCATGAATCTAAATCTCATCAGCACATGCAGGTCAGGAGCTTCATCTATGATCATAAATAACTGTCATCTTATTCACTTCTAATCTAATGCTAGTTTTCCTAGAAGGAAAATTAAGCTTCAACTCTCTCAAATAATAATGAGAAATTTCTGTTGACTCATTCATTGTGTGTCTAATATTAGAAGTTAATAATAAAATACCATAGATTTACATAGTCCTTTGCAAACATGTGACTTCTTAATACCTTGTAAAAGTTGTATAACCATGGTCTGAGCTACTTCTCTGTCAAAGAATTGCTGATTCAACACACTAAAGCTCTCCATAGGTTTTCAGCCTCTCTTGATTTGTGCTGACATGCTTTTTATACTACATACCTCTTCCTTTATTATATATTGATTTTTATTCCTATTAACTATACAATTGTTTTCATATTTTTTATTTTCCTTTTTAAGGTACTCACAACATATATGAATTCGGCTGTCATAGCTGTAGGCAGTTCAACTCAATAAATTATACTTACCTTCTAATATGTGAAAACAGTGTTTTCATACAACATTTGGGCCGTAAGGAACAACGTATGTTAAACAAATTATAAATGCTTTTATACAAATGTAAACAGTTTCAAACTGCATTCTTTTTTTACTGCTTAAATATTCCATTGAGATACTTTTAAAATACTTGGTGTTTATATGTAGCTAGCTTCACCATTATATTTTAAAGTTGTAGCTTGATAGGAACGGGATCCACAAATAAAAGCAAGGTGTTTGACTAAAAGGGTAATTTTTCTCAAGGTTTCCCTCAATGACCTCCATGGTTATCTAATACAAAAGGTTCCTTTATGGTCTGGACAGCTGCTCTTTACACACTGTGCATTATGTATAAATACGATTTTAAACTATCCTAAAATCTGGGAGCAGCAGTGTACCCTAGGTGTCCTTCTGCAACTCCACAGCTATACCAAGCATACAATGCAGTGAAAGGCTGACATTACACAGAATGCAAAGCTCAAGTCCTACTCTCTACAGGCAGCAAGACACAATGACCTAAATTCTGCCATTAATGCCACAAATGTGTTATGCTAAGCATAAGATACAGCAACATTTTAGAAAAAGATAGAAGTAACTTTGGCATTTAAATGACATCAAATTAATGGATGCTAAGCTCTTGAATGCCTTAAAAATTTAATGCTATAGGGTTGTCTTTGTGAGACAGAAATGTTTACAGCTTTGAACTTTGGATCCACAGCATAAGCAATATACATGTTTAAAAAAATTGGACACCAGAACCTAGATAAACATTCATGAATGAGGGAATGGAATCACCCCAAACCTAAACAAAATGCTTTGCTTCATTGCCTGCTATGTAGTAACACTGCAAAACAAGACCATAAAAATACCTTAAGTATCTCAAATCTGATCTTATTTGGGGTGAACACAGGTGATCTTTGCACATTTGTGACTGTTTTCTCTCTCCCCTCTGAACCTGCACCAAACTGAAAATCCTGGAGGGAAGCGTGTGTCTTACTGATGCATGGGAGTGGCTATTCTCTCTCCCTTTCATCCAACACACATACTTATCTATTTCCACAACCCTTAAAAAGTGAGGCTTGGTTCCCACTCATTTAGGTGCCAGAAGACAAACCTTGTCTCTGGACAAGAGAAGTGAGTGTTGTCTCCTCACTCAGGCTCACCACACTCTGGTCGTTCAGCTTACATCCAAGGCTCAACTATTCAAGACTCCACCAATCACTAAAAGACCTGTGTCCCAGAATGCCTACCAACCTAAACTTCATGGCATGAAACTCCTAATTTTACTGTAAATGAATTATCCAGTGTTTCTAGGCTAATAATACAATCTCACAAGAAAAAAAAAAAATATGGACTTTTAAAAATGCTGAGTTGCTCAACTAGATGCATTTTATCAGCTATTTGTATCATTTAAGCAATTACAAAAGCACCTAGACTAATGCAGTTTACTTTGTATTTTTTCAGGAAATTAAACTTGGGCATGTGATAAGAAGGTTTTTGAATAAAAGTAATATCCTTCTTCAAAAACTGGTCTGTACAGTAAACTGTACTGAATGATTTCTTCCATCTGAGAATTTTCCTATTACAAGTGGGACCTTCCCAAAAGGACATTCTAGGACCTCTCCTAGCCATCACTTTCAAAAACCTTCAAGGACACTACACCAAATGAATGAAAACAGAGAGAAGGCAAAAATCCACTACTCAGAAAGCCTGCTAGGCATTAAATGAAACAGCTATGGCTCCTTTCTGCTAACAGGGCTAATAAAGTTAATAACTTGTTATTTGATACCAAGAAATAAAGATTCAAAACCAGCTATTTTCCAAGTCTGATGTCAGGAGGAAGAAGTTGCAGAACTGGAAGGGAAGGGGACATTTTGGACAGTTGTCTGATTTTTTTTGTACCTCTCTTCCCCACCTGTCACAGCTGAGGTATAGCTCATTCAGAAACCCTCCTTACTGTCAATCAAGGATGGAAAAAGAACAAGGCTACAGTCTGACTAGAATATCAGCTCCCTGCTACAGCTATTCGAAATGATCTATGTACACACATAAAAAATAAATTATGTTCTCTATTTTTCTTTTGCAGTCCAAAGGACCACTATGTTCTACCTCAAGTCTGATTGACCCAATTTTACAATTAAGACATTTTTTGCAGGAAGTTCATTGACTTTCTCATCACCTGTGGTCAGGATGATGAGAATTCTTATCACTTTGATTTCACCTTGGTAAATTAGATAGTATCACATAAATATCTGGATTAAAATCCATAGTCAGGCAGTATAACCCCAATTTCATTTACTAATTACATTCCAGATGTACATTCCACGTAGATACTTATCACTAATTGAAGATATTGAAAGTAATTGCTTCAGTGAATACACCATTAACAATTTCATCTACTAATTCTACTCCAGATTGTTTAAAAAAAAAAACAAAACCCCAAAACACAAAGCAAAAAAAACCCACAAAACAACAACAAAAAAACGAAACGAAACCACAACGAACCACAAAACTCACGAGATACAACCAATGATTGCATCTACATCAGAAACACTGTTTAATATTTGGTATTTGAAAAGTACCCTAAGCCTACTGTAACAAAAAATAAACCCGTTGAATTCAACAGTTTCTATCTCTAATTATATGAATAAGATACTAACAGGAAAGAATTTGCTTCTATGGCTCTTAAGAGCTTGATTGTTAAATTTATAGTGACACGGGAGCTTTCTTTCATTCAGCAGAGGAAGACGAAAAACTGCAAAACACAAATCCCTAAAATGAATTTGTATGGTTGAGGACCGTAGTTTACGGTCACTGAATTTTACTCTCCTTTTCATTTTCAGTAATTGCAGCAAAATAGCTGCTCTTTAGGGACATATTAGGAAAAGAACAGTAATTAAGCTTAGGAAGGTATAATCTGTATAAAAATGAATTAGAACTGACTCATTCTAAAACTAACATATTATAGATTCAAATGAAAACCTAGCTGCACCCTGTGAATAGCTTATTCAAAAACACTTCCAGATTTCTAGATGTCAGTTCTGTCACTTTGGGCACATTTATTATCCTCCTCAAAATGCGTAACCCTTCAATGTGAAAAACGGCATCACTGAGAAGTCAACACTTTCCCTCCCAAAGGAGTGATGCCTGGGAATGCAAGCAAAAATCCTAAACCCAGATAAATAGAAACTCTCTTTATGAATGACCCTGCACAGTTTATCAACACAATCACTTAAATTGCCCACATTATATTAGCAAAACATATAGCTCATGCTCTACTTTTTTGAGTCAATCCCAGTAATAAAGAAATCAACATCTCAAGGGCTTTTAAAAGCTACTTTTCCAGCACAGCTTTTTGAATTGAAGCAGTTTACTGAAAAGTTCACTATTCAACAGTTCCTATACTTTGTTTCCAGCTACTGAACAGAGGAAGGAGGACTAACAACCCATAAACAACTGTTTTTTAGATGTTGGATTGTGGCTGACAAAAGCAGGGAAACATAGTTGCATGTATTTATTAGGACCTTCTCACACAGTCTAAAGAAACCAAACAAAAAAATAAATACATTGTGGACTATTGGAACTTACATTATCTACCGAATTTTCATAAAGTGGATAGGTATCAGTGAAAGATATCATCAAGGTCACTGGATTTCACATTTCTGCAAGGTCAGACCTGGTATACTTTCAAGTTTATATGAGATTGCTGCTTTCCTGCCTCCCACTCCCTCATGCCAGCATTAGACCTTCCCTTATTGAAGGGACAGCTTATTCTGTCAAGTCTAAATACTAGATTTATTGTTAAAACTATTTTAGTCAATAGCTGCACAGAAGAAAATAAAAGGGCTTTAACCAGACCTTTTAGATTTCTTCACTATAAATTATAAAACCAGAAATTAAATTAAACAGAAAGCAAAATAAAGCATGACCCTCCTTAACCATTAAATCATCTGTCGCAACTTGTACAAATGGATGTATTTTGGAATGTACCCAAAGTCAAACTGTTGAATCTAGCTTTAAAACAAGATGTGAATCAGCTTGCAATGCTCTGCTCTTGACTTAACCCTCAAAGATACGGCTACAAATTTGCTAGACAAGCAGATGAGGAAACAAGGGCAGTATCACTGATACCAAGTTGTACAATTTCTTTCCTGTAATTTTGCAAAGCCCTGTCCTCCGTATATTAAAAAAAAAAAAAAAGAAACGTGGTACATTAAATGCTTTACTACCCATAGAATAATCTGCCATGAGATAATGATACTGTTTATTATTTTTAATTGAAAATCATATTCTAATATTTATGTTACATTGCATTTCTGAGCATCATTCAAATTTTCAACTTCTATCTTCCAATGACATATGAAAACCCTCTGTATAAAAAATTATAAACCAGTAAAGGAAACAGGTGACAGCAGCTTCTTCTAGGATACAGCCCTAAGACTTGGAAAATGCATGACAGTTCTGTATATAATTAATGCAAGCAAGGAGCGTATTAATGTTTTACTAGCAAACTAGAAATACAGGTTTCATTTACTCTAAGAACTTTTGCAATAGAATTATGTAAGAACAAGTAGATCTCTAATACTGTGCATTCTGGCCTATGGATAGATGCACATACAGACCAGCTCCCTGTCACATGCAGTTAATGCTGATGGATAAGATACTGGCGCAGCTCCAATCTGACACACAAGGGCCAGCATTACAGCATGTCCTGGAAAGCTGTCTATGTAGGACTACAAAAACCTACCTTCTGTAGCATGCCAGACAGCAAAAAAGGTTTAAAAATCTAATATAGCAAGTTCAGAAAGTAGTCTTCATTTTACTTATAAACACTGGACAGTGCATATCAGATGCTGGAGTATCTAATAAGTGATTTACCTACATCGTTTATTTTGTAGTGCAATACAAAGACAGACACATGCCCCAGATCCTTATTGTATGTTAATATTAAATCATTACACATGGCAGCTGTTTTGTGTCCATGTGGTTTTCAGTTTCTTGCTGACAGGTGTTCAAATCACAGAAACTATCCCCACATGTAGTGGCAGCTGGCCACACTGTCATCTCCAAGATAGCAGAAGTGGAAAAAGAGGGAGTTTGTTTACTGGGATGATTAATACGAACATTAGATATCCTGCTGTTTGGTTTGAAAACAAAGCAGAATTTAGAACAGTGTATTTTGAACTATTTCAGAAAAACAATCTTTCTAAAATTATAAGCAGGATGTTGTTTTTTCTATGGAAAAACTAATTGTTTGAAATACTTGGTGAAAAATATGAGCTATTATTTGCAGAGGTTTCCTTTAATTTAGTGAGCTTTACATAACATTGCTGTGTTCAAGACAGTTAATCTCATCATTGTAAGAATTCAGTACAGTACACAAATAGATCATGTAATTCCCACATATCTGAATTCAGATTTTTGTGTACTTTCAGATGTTGTAGTCATTTTTCTCAGAATACGTGGGAAGAGTTAGAAGATGACAGAGGCTTAATTTACAAGGTAACATTAGGTCAAATGTATCATCATGTATTTACTTCATTTACACTGGGAACACAAATCAGCAATACTATTTCAGCTGCCTGTTGGAGTGACAGTCCATCTAATTGTACAAGAACTGCTGATATGTACTAAAAGATATAATGCAATGACACTTGCAACACCTCACAAAAGCAGAAGGTCAGCCTCCGGGGGCTGGTGGAACCTCACTGCATGCTTCTGTCCTCGCAAGCAAGTGATCAAATGCCATCACAACAATGGCAAGACAGATGGGACAGACTTTGACTGGCTTTATAGAAACATATCTCAATGAAGGAACAGTGGCTGAAGTACAAATTTTTGACCACTTCACTGAACAGCCTTTCCCAAATGTTGAGTCTGCCCAACATGCCATGATCCAAGCTTTTCCAAAGTTTACAGTTAGAAAAGGTAAAGCCTGAATGGTCTTCATCTGACACTGACACTCCTCTGTTTTCCCAGTTAACTTCCAGGCTTTAAAGGGTTTAGCGAACTATTAACCATCTTGGTTGTGGTCTCATTCCCTTAAGAAATTCTAAACTTGATATTGCAGAAAGGCATGGATATATCATCCTCGCACCTGCCAACCCTGGAGGGAAATATCTTTAAAACAATCTTCTGGGAATGCTAAAAAAAAAAAATAAAAAAAAAATCCTTAGAGCACATTCCCCAGAAATTTTAGAAATCTTCAAGAAGCACTGTGACTTTGAAAAGGAAGCAAAAAACTGCAGCAACAGAAAAGGCAAGTTAATTCAAAGCATATTTTCAAGTATCAGATGTGCTCAACTGTAGCAACTTCTGCTATCACATGGAGTTACAGTGGAGCAGTACCATTGAAATGTACTCTATCAAAAAAAATTAAAACAGCTGTAGTTTAGGTTTTTTTAAAGTGGCTACAAGAGAAGTAAGTGGGGTTTTTAAACACCAGATCTAACCTTGCTAATAAATGCATGTATAAGCATTAACGGATTCTGATTATCTGTAGTACACTCTGAATGCGGTTTTATTTCAGTTTAACATTACTTTTAAAAGCATAGAGTAATTTCTAAAACTACAATTCACAAAATATGTTATGTTTTACCTAACATACTTGGAAATTACATTTATTTATTAGTCTGCAGAAGTTTTTAATTGAAAGGTACCTACATTTATGATCAGCAAAATCTCCTAAATATGCCAGAATCCCAAACTTGTGTACTACTTACAGGCCATTTCTAGTAAGACAACAGAGAAGCAGGTCTTTCAGGCAGTTGACAGGGCAGGTGGAAGATACATATAGGAAGCCTTCTAGCAGCATTAGCTTCCTCACCTCTATCCAGCTCTAGCTACAGTACACCAGAGTTATTCCTTCATAAACTAGCAGCAACTTAACACAGAAATCAACATTTCTAGTGCAAATGAGCACTATCCAGGGTGACGAAATCACAGTCCCACAGTGCTTTCTGTGCCTTATGAAAAGATAAATTATTTACCTACATAAGACAGAATGAAACTAGCTCAGAGGGGAATTGTTCCTCAATAGTGTAAGCCATGTGCTGATAAGCAATCCAAAACTCTGATTTTGGATCCATATGAAACCAAAGAGAGCAGATGCAGAATCCACTGGTCTGGCAATAAATCTCCCCTGCCCCCCAGCACTGTGGTTTTCTTTATTGAACTGACTCTCTTAGAAGTTCACAGCTGCCCCCCGAGCCTGACCTTCAACCTCTGCCTGACTTGGTGTTGCAAGGATTATTAACAGTATGTCTTTTAGTGCATATCAGCAGTTTTTGTTTGGTTTGGGTTTTGGTTTTTTGTTTTGTTTTTTTGAAGTTACTCTTTTTTTCTCTCAAGCAGGAACATAACTGTTGAACATACAGGGATGAAAGATATTCATATACAGCCGACTATTGCTGCACCACTTATGCATATGTCACAAAAGAGGGTACTGATGCTTGGTACTTTTTTGTATCATTCATCAGAATATACACAATGAGAACATCCTGTTAGGTGATTACAGGGAGCCCATCACTTGGGCCACTGAGAACAAGACATGTAGATGCAATTCAGAATAAAAGAAATAGATACTTTTCCTAATTTGAGGTACATTCTAATTAATTATTTTAATTTATAAAAGGATATCCAGAACAGACTGCTGACTGCCCCGACGCCCACCCCCCCACCCCCCCCCCCCCCCCCCCAAC